>JAAAKG020135016.1:0-13665 GCA_010014905.2 Druon quercuslanigerum
AAATTTCACCACAATTATCGAAACTCTCAGCAACCACAATTCCCGCTACTTTACACTTTCATACCGGAAACGGAAGTGATCACAGTGATGAATCTTTTACCAAAAATATGTATTTTTGACCAAATAGTGGAATTTTGAACCCAAGACATGAATCATTAATAAAAAATATAATTGTTAAAGTGAATTTTCAACTACAATGATAAATATTTAACTAAAAAAATAAAATACTTAAATTGTGAGTTAGTAAAATAAATTTTTAACCAAAAAGAAAACGAATTTTCCACAAAATAGTCATATTTTCAAACACATAAATTAATTTTTAACGAAAAAGATGAAATTTCAACCAATGAGTGTTCTCTTTCACCAAAAATACGGATTTTTACCAACCAAAATAATTTCAGCCTAAAACAGACACATTTCTAAATAAAAATAGATTAATTCAATTTTCTGTAAAAAAACCTAATTTATAATGAAATTAATGTCAATTTTCAACAGAATTGTCAAATTTTCAACAAAGCAGAATAATTAATTCTGAATAAGAAAAACAAATTTTCAACCAATAAGATGAATTTAAGACCGAAATGAACGAGTTAAATTTTCATTTGAAACAATACAAGTATTCCAAATGGTATTATTTCTAATAAAAAGCGTTACAATTTGTACACTTCAAAATTAATTTTAATCTTATTTTAAATATAAAAATCCCGAATTTCAATGATATAAGATTTTTTTTTAAATTTCTAAAGTAAGAGAAGTCCAAAATGTTAAAAATGAAATATTTTTTAAATATAATTATGAAAATTTCAAAATTCAAAATTTTAGGGAAATAAACTTTATTATTTCTAATATAATTGAGTTGAATTGAAGTATCTCGAATCTAAATAATTTAAGATTAAAATTTAGACACTGGGCCATGTTTAAAACGTTAAAGATAAAATCTTTTTAGATTTAAATTGGTAAAATTTGCAAGAACTCTCTTCTGGAAATTATGCCTTTGGTTAGAAATTTTATTATCGGTTAAAAATTAAATTATTTTCTTAAAAAGACACACATTTTGGTTACGAGTTGCTTACAATTCTTATTATGATGTTATAAAGTTGACTAGATTCTTGATAGGATGAAAATTTAAATATTTTTTAAAGGTCCTAAAGGGGTCCTAAAGACGTCTTAAAGACATGGACGTTCCTGGAACATCTTTTGTACTGACACTAGACGTCTTAAGAACATCCGTAGGATGTCCAAAAGACATTTTATTTAAGACGTCTTAGGGATGTCCAAAATACGTCTCTAAGACATCCACTGGGTAATTATTAATAATAAAGGTAGAGAATATAATTGTATAGCGTATCAACAACCAATTTGTTATTTTCTTTTTGTGAATTCTTGATTTTTAACGTTAAATTGCAAAAACTTCATTAGGATCATTAAATAAATCACTCTTGCCTTTCTTCTTAATTAGACCGTAAAGGATACACAATGGTTAAAACCATTATTTAACCGACCCGCAGGCTTGATTAGACCTAAATAATGTTTTGTAACAAGAGTGATTTATTTACTTCTCAGATTCGTTAATTTTTTATTATGACAAGTGCAATTATATGCATGACTTTTTTATGTGTAATAAAAAGTAAACTATCTTTTTATGATAATATTGCTTTCTGCATGTATCAAAGAGTGGCAGTGATTACATATGGGCCAACATAACTTGTCCCGCATTATTAACTCCATAAACTTACAATTTTTTGAGGTGCCCATAAAATACAAACCTTGGAGGCAAGAAAGTAAATTGTTCCTACTTAACTCGATCTTGCCGGAAGTTCAATTTAATGTGCATTAAGGTTAATAAAGTCAGAGTATTTTTACACTAATTCGTGACCCCTTCCTTTTGCTGTTAATCCTTTACATAGAAACAGTTAATCTCCATTTATAGTGAGCATGGACGTCCTATGTCGGCACAGTCACCGTCTCTAAGACGTCTAATGTTCTGAACATCCTAGTGGGAAAAGAAATTAAGGATATCCTAGATAAGTCTTTGGGACATCCCTAAAACGTCTTTTATCATATTTTTATATCTTCACGACATTGGACATCTTACAGACGTTGATTGGACTGACATAGGATGTCCTTGGGATTTTCATAGTTTTGTGCCCACTGGGATGTCTAGAACTTCAAAAATATTTCCTAATTTTACAGATTTATTTATGAATGAGTCGTAGGATTTCAGAATGATTTAAATGATTTCCAAACATTTCAATCAATTAAAAAATATGATGAAATATTTATGAAATATTTGGAATATTTGCAATTATTTCCCAAAAATATCAAAACAATTTAAATACTTTCGCAAATATTTCGGATGGATTAAAAATATTTTACAGCATTTTAAAGATTTCAATGATTTTTCAATAATGTAAATGATTTCAAAAATGGTATCAAATATTTATAAAATATTTGGACATTTACCAAAGTGATGAAAAGCGTGCGATTTTCAGGTATTTTAATAAAAATTCGTCTTTTTAGGAGAAAATCAATTTTTTTGCGTAAAAATTTAACTATTTTGTTAAAAATTCGTTTTTTTTTAACTAATTCTTTTAATTAAAAATTTAACTTTTTCATTTTTAGTTCAAAATTTATCTTTTTTAGCTTAAAATTCATGTACTTTTTTTAAAATTAGTGTTTTTTGGTAGAAAATCAATCTTCTTAGTTACAATATTTGGTAGTCTTGTTTGTTTAAATACTTTTTTTCTAACTCAATGTTTAACTATTTCAAGTTTCATTTAAAATTTAAAGTTTGAAAATTCAACTAATCAGTTTAAAATTCGTATTTTTTGGTAAAAAATTAATATTACTGATTAAAAATAATTTTGTTTGTCTGTTAAAAACTGAACCATATTGTTAAAAAATTTTCTTTTGTTAGTTGAAAATGATTTCCATACCTAAAAATTAACATGTTCAATTTTTGTTGAAAATTAATATTTTTTAGTTAATTTAGTTTTTTTAGTTTATTCTTTATTAGCATAGTTATTTTTTTAGTTAAAAATTCGAATGTTTCGTTAAAAATTTATTTTGTCAAAAATTAATTTTTTAGTAGAAATTTCATCTTTTTCGTTAGAAATTCAACTTTAAAATTAAAAATTCAATATACTGGTTAAAAATTCATTTTGGTCGGTGAAAGATTCATAATTTTTGCTAAAAATTTGTTTCTGTGACTGAAAATTTATTTTTTTTGTTGAAAATTCGTCTTTTTGATAGAAAAATAATCCTCTTGTTCAGAAATTCATCTTCAATGGTTAGAAATTCATGTATTCGGTTAAATATTCAGTTTTTGGGGCAAAAATTTATTCTTTTCTTTAATAATGTGTTTAATTTAATATTAATATTAATAATGAATATTAAAATATTTTAATAAATATAATTATATTATAATAAATATTATAATAAAATATTAATAATTATTAACTAATATTAATTTTATCTTTCTGGTTAGAAATTCAACCATTTGGTTAAAAATCCATTTTTTTAATTAATTCATAATTTTTTTTTTGTTAATCGTTTTTAGTTGATAAATAATCTATTAGATTATAAATTAATCTTTCTTTTTGAAGATTTATTATATAAGTAAACAATTTTTAGAAAAAATTCAATTTATATTTTTGAGTCTGAAATTGAACTATTCCTTTAAAAATTCGTCATTATAGGATGGTAATTAATTATATTTATAAAAAATTTAAAATTTCACCTTTGGTTTAAAATATGAAATTTCCTTTTTTGAGTTAAACATTAGAGTTTTTTTGTAAAAAATCAATCTTTTTGGTTGGAGATATTTCATTTTAGTAGGCAATTAATTTTTTTCGTTGAAAATTTAACTACTCAATTTTTCGTGGTAAATTAATCTTTTTTATTTTAAAATTAATTTATTTTGTTGAAAAATCTTCTTTTTATTGAAAATGTAACTCTTTGGTAGAAAAATATTCTGCTCAGATTGAGGCTTCATCGCTTTTATAGAAAATTCGTATTAAAAAAAAAATTCATTCAACGGCTTTCAATTTGTAATTAAAATATTTATTATTTGAAATATTAACTATTATCTTTCCTAATAATAATTCACCTTTTTTGGTTGAAAATTCATATTTTACAGTTTGAAATATAACTGTTTGTAGAAAATGTTTTTTTTCGGCTTGAAAATTTAATTATTTCCTAGAAAATTTATCCATTTAGTTGAAAATAAACTTTTCTGTTGAAAATTGATATTTTCGGGTTTGACAATTATACTATTTGGGTTTGACAATAATACTATTTGGGTAGAAAATTTAACAATTTGGGTGAAATATTTTTTTCTTTTTTATTAAACATTTTTCTTCTTTTTTATTACAAGTCGAAATGTTTGGGTAAAAATTCGTTTGTCTATTAATGAATTTAACTGTTTTGAATTTAAAAATAAACCATTTTTTGGTTGAATTATCAGCTATTATATTGTTTGATAATAATTCATATTTTTAGTAGAAAATTAGACTTTTTGATTTTAAAATTCGTAAATTTGTTAGAAAATTGAAGTATTAGGTTAACCGAAAAAGATGAATTCTTATCAAAAAATATAATAGTTGATATTTACACCAGAAAAAAATTCAATTAAAAAATGCAAGCATTTGAATTAATTGAAAAAAAACAAATTTTCTACCAAATATATAAATATATATTATTAATCTAATCCATATTTATAATATTTAGTACTAATCTATAATATTAAATTTTAATGCATACTTCCCAGTGGGCAAAAAAATTAAGGATGTCCTAGAGACGTCTTTGGGACATCCCTAAGACGTATTTTATAGCATGTCCTGGGATATCCTAGGTATGATCATAGGACGTCTAATGTCAGTCTTAGAGACGTTGATTGGACTGACATAGGACATCCTAGGATAGTCCCAAGGACGTTCCAGGGATTTTCATAGTTTTGTGCCCGCTGAGTTACTGATTTTTATTAAAAAATTTAATTTCTGAATTACAAAATTTGAGATTAGAATTGGAGGTTGGAATCAAGAACTTTGAACACATTGTTTTGAATAATAATTTGTCCAAATGCAGAACATTAAAATGTTTATAACTTATTGAATAAAACCAGTAACAAATTTATGAATTTTATTTTTTGGCGTATTAAAAAAGTGCAAAAATATTACTTTTTGTATCAGCATAGAAAATTTAATTAATACACAGTAGGGAAAAAATTAGGGATGTCCTAGAGACGCATTTGAGACATCCGTAAGACGTCTTTTCTAACATATCTTTTGGACATCCTAGGGATGCTCTTAAGACGTCCAATGTCAGTCCGAAAGATGTCCCGAGATCTTTAGGACATTGGATGTCTTAGAGACGTTGATTGGATTGACATAGGACGTCCTGGGAACGTCCCAAGGACGTTCCAGGGATTTGCATAGTTTTGTGCCCATAAAGTTATGTGGAAAGTTTTGAAATACAAAAAAAAATGAGCATTTTCAGCGATTCATCTGCAGATTTTGAGAAGTATTTTTTATTATTTTTTACTTAATGCATAACTTGTCAGAAGAAAAATAAATAGACGTAATGAATTCATAAGAACTTCAAAAATATTAGAAAATTTTTCCTCTTATGATTTATGTTGAAATTTAAAAAATATTTAACAAGATTTTGGGTAGCTTTTCGAAATCGAGGTAAATTTTTGTTTAAACATTTTTTTAAACAACTTCATTACTTATTAACAAAACAAATTACAAGCTCATTTTTAGTATGGCTGAGCAAAAATAATACTTTGTTGCGTCTTGAACTATTTCCGTACGACGAACTGTTTGCAATGTACAGCGTTATAAACAAATGTTTGTTTAATAAAATTGCCATATTTGCAGTTTTACCTCAGAATCTGTTGCTCAAAAAAATTTTTAACTCATACACTGTCTTTATTGGGGATAGATCTCTTGAGAGGAAAAAAAAATTTTCTGTTAAAAAAAAAACTGCTCTCCTTAAATTTTTGTAAAATAGTTGCTTTTTTTAAGAGGAAATCGTTTAGACTCTTCATTTATTAACAAACAATCATCCAGATCAACAAGTGTCATATTATTGCTTCAAATTGTTGCTAAACCTTTATTTATCATTAATAACATAATTTGTTGTTTATAATTTCTTTTTATAAATTGTTTATAACATTTGATAAAAATAATGACCCTCAATAATCAGAGTTAACTCAATTTTTTTTATTAATCCTTGTCACATGATTAAGCTTTTCACTCTCGTGATATTTTCTCGGATGACGAGCCATAATTTATATACGGCTCATAAACAATGTATTTTTGTATAAATATAAGCTCCCTTAAAACTCCCAATTTTCAAGTTATTAGCGATTACCTTTTTTTATTTTATTAATTTTACAGCAAGAAATATAATTATCTCGGTTGGAATTTTCTATATCTCTTTCTTATTGTTTATAACTTTTGCCATTAACAAAAATGTTTAATAAAAAAAAATCGATACAATCTCATCGTGCGAGAAAATATAGCGAGGGTGAAAAGTTTTATTTTTGGTCGCCTATTATTAAAAGAAATTTAAAAAAATCGATTTTCCTAATTGAGCGTTTTTTTAATAACAATAATTATAAAAAATAACGCACTAGTATCAAAAATGCTACCCAAGTTAATTATATTGTTTACGGTAAAATGAAGGATATAAAAAAAGGTATTCGCTAATATCTTGAAAATTGTGGCTTTTAGGGAAGCGTTTTTTTGTAAAAAATACATTGTTTATAAGGCCGTATATAAATAATGGCTCATCGTTCGAAAAAACATCACAAAAGAAAAAAGTTTTATCTTGGGCCATATATTAAGAAAAAATTGATTTTCTTAATTTAGTGTTTTTGATAATAACAATATTTATGAACAATAAGGCACAGGTATTAAATATTCTACCCAATATAATTATATTGTTTACGGTAAAATAAAGATTATAAAAAAAGATATTCGCTAATAACTTGAAAATTGAGGTATTTAAAAGAAGCGTATATTTATAAAAAATACATTGTTTATAAGGCCGTAAATAAATAATGGCTTATCGGTCAAAATAATATCACAAAAGCAAAAAGTTTTAATTTGTGCTATAGATTATTATAATAAAATTTTTAATCGATTTTCCTAATTGAGCGTTTTTTTAATAACAATAATTATAAACAATAAAGCACAGTTATCAAAAATGCCACACAAGATAATTATATTGTTTACAGTAAAATAAAGCATATAAAAAAGGCATTTGCTTATAATTTGAAAATTGTGGTTTTTAAGGGAGCGTATATTTATAAAAAATATATTGTTTATAAGGCCGTAATTAGATAATGGCTCATCGGATGAGAAAATATCACAAAAGAAACAAGGTTTAAATTGTGCCATGGATTAATAAAAAAATTAAGAAAAAACTGATTTTCTTCATTGAGCGTTTTTGTTAACAACAATATTTATATACAATAAGGCGCAGGTATCGAAAATGCTACTCAAGATAATTATATTTCTTATAATAAAATTAACAATATAAAAAAAAGGTAATCGCTAATAACTTGAAAATTGTAGCTTTTAGGGGAGCGTATTTTTGTAAAAAAATACATTGTTTATAAGGCCATGAATAAATAATAACTCATCATACGAGAAAATAATGCGAAAGAAAATAGTTTTATTTTGTGCCATAGATTAATAACAAATTTAATGAAAAATCGATAATTATATTGTTTATGGTAAACTTAAGGATATACTTCTGTCATAAAAAAGTCACATCAAACTCAAGAAAATTGCTGAATTTATTTATCAATCTGCCATTTTCACTATACCCAAGGGCTCTTTCTACAGAAAACAAATTATTTTACTTATTGTTCTTTGCAATTTTCTTCTTAACACCCATCGGACTTTTTTTCAGCGTACTCTTCCGCGAAATGTTAAGAATGATGAAGAAGAAAGATCGAGCTATATCGCGAATTGTCCTATTTGTTCAATACACTCGTGGTAAGATGAACTTATCTTTGGATATCGAATGACGAATGAATCGTGACGAATAAGTTATGACTAAGAAGATGAATACAATCCCGACCGCCCACGACTCAAGAGCAAACATATACGCAACAATAGAAACTACAGAATCAACATTCTACAGAACATCAGTTAGAAAACAAATGCGCATAAATGCATCATAAACAGGAAAACACCTCGTTCTCTCTATTATTATTCTTCAAGACGACTTAAACCTGTTCAATCTCTTCGCGACGGAAACTTTCTAAATACGTGTAAATGTCATAATGAAATTTTAATCGACAGGATTTGAAGAAAGAAAAATCAAAAGGTGCTGACCTAGGACGTCCTATGTCAGCACAATCGACGTTTCTAAGACGTTCAATAGCCTAAAGATGTCCTAAGGACATATGACATTCATGGTACATCAAAATAACGTCCTTGGGACGTTCGAAGGTCGTCCTATGTTAGCACAATCAATGTCTCTAAGACGTCAAATGTCCTAAAGACGTCTTAACGACATTGGACGTTCATGGGGCATCCAAAGAACGTCCTTGTGACGTTCGAAGGTCGTCCTATGTCAGCACAATCAACGTCTCTAAGACATCCAATGTTCTAAAAATGACCTTTCGCACGGAAATTAGACGTCTTGAGGGCGTCCCTAGGATTTCCAAAAGATATGTTCCTAAAGACGTCTCAGGGATGTCCCAAGGTCGTTTCTAGAACATCCTGAGTTTTTTTGCCCACTGGGAGCTAAATTAAGTTTAAATCAGAGGTACTTGCATTTTGGATTTTTTGTTTGAGCATGGTTCTCGGTTATTCCAGAAATTTTTTGAAACCTGATTAAAAAACACCCCATGAGCTCATGTTGATAGAAAAAGATTTTTTTTTTAAATTATGATTTGTAGAATTTTCGACAAGCTGGTGAAAGTTGCTGCAAAGTTGTTTTCTAAAATTTGACTTGTAGGTTTTATAGACACTGAACTTATAATAAAAAGCATAATTTCAAAATTTTCTTGATGACAAAAAAAGAATTTTTATTTGAAAAGTTGAATATTTATCCAAAAAGATGAATTTTGAACCAAGAAGAGTAATTTTTAGCCAAAAAGGTTCATTTTTCAACCAGAAGTTTGAATTTTCAATTTAATGAGAAATGCTTAAAAGATGGAATAGTTAAAATTTAGTTACAAAAAGTTCATGTTTAACTAAAACAATTCAAATTTTAATTAAGAATATTTAAATATTTGCTTAAGACATGAAATTTCTACTAAAATGATGAATACCCGATCAATAAATGAATTCTTTTTTGAAGTTGATTTTTCAACCAAATAGTGGAATTTTTCACTAAAATATAAATTTTCCACTAAAAATGAAAGTTTAATAAAACCGTTCAATTTTCAATAATAAAAAATGAATTTTTAAACACATAGATTAATTTTTCCAAAAAATGGAATAGTTCCATTTTCTGTTATAAAAGTTAGTTTTCTATCAAAGAAATTAATTTTTAGCCGAAAAGATTAATTTTCTACCAAAAATGGAACAGTTGCCTTTTCGGTAAAAAAAATATTTTCAACAAAGAAGATAAATAATAAATAAAACAGTAAAATTTTAAACCGAAGAAATAAATTTTCGACCAAGAATAGTAATTCTCTACCAAAAATATTTATTTTTGAACTAGACTGTTTAAATTTCAATTTAATAAAAAAATTCATAAAACCTGGAACAGTTAAATTTTTAGTTACAAAAAATTCATTTGCAATTAAAACAATTGAATGTTTAAATAAAAATAGTTAAATAGTCACTGAATAAATGCGTTTTCAATTATTATGAAAAATATTCAATCAATAAATGATTTTGTCTTAAGAGTTTATATTTCAACTCTAAGGGTGGATTTCTAACAAATGAGATTAATTTTCTACCAACAAAGACGAATTTTCAAGAAAATACATCAATTAAAAATACATAAATTTTCAAACAAATAGTTGAAGTTTTTACTAAAATATAAATTTTCCACCAACAATAAACGTTCAACAAAATCTTTAATTTTTCAATCAAAGAAATGAATGTAAAACCTGAGTTAAAATTTTAATAAAAAACGCTACATTTTTATATAGAAACTTAATAGTTGAATTAATAAAAAAAAAGTTTTTCAACTTAAATTTTTAACTTTTTACCGCAAAATACGAATTTTCAACTAAAAATAATCAATCCTTAACCAAAAATGTAATAGTTCAATTTCAAGTTAAAAATTGGCATTTTGTGGCAATAAAGAAAAAAAATTAATTTAAAATTAGGAATTTTTATCATAAAAATACTAATTTTCTATAAAAAAAGTGGAATTTTCATTTAAATACAGAAATTTTTAACAAAAAAAGGATAAATTTTCAATCAAAAATGGAATAATGAGCGACCTTTTTAGAAAAAAAATGTACCAAAAAAATTAATTTTCAAATAAATTTAAACATTAAAAATTAAAAAGAAATTAAATTAAAAAGTCACGTATCATGTATCAATTAAAAAAAATTATCTAAATAGTAGAATTTTCAACTAAAGTATAAATTATCTACCAAAAACGGAATTTCTCATTTTCATTAATACAGTTAATTTTCAACCAAAGAAATAAATTTTTAACGGAAAAGATTAATTTTATACAACAAATAAAATAGTAACCTTTTCAGTAAAAAAATTTTTTTTAACAAAAAGGCGAATCTATTTTACTATCTATTTTACTTCAAATTTAAATATTCCATTTTTTTATTAAAAATGTGATCTTTTTAGTTTAAAAATTAGACTATTAGGATAAAAAATTAATTAATTTGTTAAAAATTAATCTTTTTGGTAGAAAATTCAATTATTTGTTTAAAAATTGTTGTATTTTGTTAAGAATTTGTTCTCTTTGTAGATAATCAATTTATTATTTATTTATTTATGAAAAATGAAACTATTTTTTAAAGAATTATTTTGCTTTATTTGAAGATTCATATGTTTTGTCGAAATTTTTTTTTTGAAAATTTATCTATTTAGTTAAAAATTAAACTTTTCTTCTTTGAAAATTTAAGTATTCCATTTTTTGTTAAAAAAATTATCTTTTCAATTTAAAAATTCAACTCTTTGGTTAAAATATTATGTAATTTTTTAAAAATTTATCTTTTCGACAGAAAATTAATCTTCTTAAATTAAAATTAAACCATTACTTTAAAAATTCATGTATTGTCTAAAACATTAATCTTTTTTGATAAAAAAATTAATTTTCTGTGTTGAAAATTCACCTTTTGAGTTAAAAATGTATCAATTTGTTTAATAATTCAACTGTTTTGCAGAAATATTTTTTTTTGTAAAAAGTAAACTTTTTTTTAGAAGATTTGTTTTTTCATTGAAAATTATTTATGTAATTTGTTGAAAATTAATCTTTTCTGGTAGAAAATTCAATTATTTGTTTAAAAATTGTTGTATTTGGTTAAGAATTTTCTCTTTTTGGTATATAATCAATTTATTATTTATTTTATTTATTTATTTATTAAAAATGAAAATATTTTGTTTGAAAATTCATTTGCTCTATTTGAAGGTTTATGTGTTTTGTTGTAATTTTTTTTAAAATTTATCTATTTAGTTGAAAATTAAACTGTTTTTTAGATGATTTTTTTTGTTAAATAAAAATAATTTTTCATTAAAAATTTAAGTATTCCATTTTTTGTTAAAAAATTATCTTTTTAATCTAAAAAATCAACTTTTTGGATAAAAAATTATGTAATTTTTTGAAAATTGCTAAAGTTTTGTAAAAGATTAGTTTTTATTATTAATAATTAACTATTTTACTTCAAATTTAAATATTCCATTTTTTTAATTGAAAATGTGATCTTTTTAGTTTAAAAATTAGACTATTTAAATAAAAAATTAATTGAATTGTTAAAAATTTATCTTTTTGGTAGAAAATTCAATCATTTGTTAAAAAATTATTGTATTTTATTAGGAATTTGTTCTTATTGGTTGATAATCAATTTATTATTTATTTTATTTATATATTAAAAATTACAATATTTGATTTTGAAAATTCATTTGCTTTATTTGAAGGTTCATGTGTTTTGTTGAAAATTTATCTATTTAGTTGAAACTTAAACTGTTTTTTAGATGATTCTTTTTGTTAAATAGAAATTAATTTTTTATTGAAAATTATCTTTTTAATTTAAAAATTCAACTTTTTGGATGAGAAATTTTGTAATAAAACAGTCAACTTTTCAACATAAATAATGAATTTCTTGACAAAAAATTTTATTTTTCACCAAGAAGATTAAGTTTTTATCAAAAAAGACAAATCTTAGTTGAAATACGTGAATTTTCAACTAAAAGCAATAAATTTTCAATCATCCTAATAGTTAAATTTTGAACTAAAATATAAATTTCCAACCGTAAATGGAACAGTTGGCGTTTCATTAAAAAAATTAATTTTCGACAAGAACAATGCATTAATAATAATCCTGTTAACTTTTTGAGCAAAGCAATGAATTTTTAAACAAAAGAATTAAGTTTCAACAAAAAAATTAATTTTCTGCCAAAAAGTATTACTTTTTATTAAAAAACATGAATTTTCAATCAAATTTTTGAATTTTGAACTAAAAACGATCAATTTTCAACCAGAAATTGAACAGCTAAACTTTGAACGAAAACAAAGAAATTTTTTTTTAATACATGATTTTGTAACCAAATAATATACAAAATAATATAGAAATAAATTTCTAACCAGAAAGAATAATTTTCAACCAAAAAGTATGATTTTTTTCCAAGAGTTATTAAAATAAATGAATTTTCAATCAAAATTTTGAATTTTTAACTGAAAACGATCAATTTTCAACCAGAAATTGAACAGCTAAACTTTGAACGAAAACAAAAAAAAAATTTTTCCAAATGCATGATTTTTTAACCAATTCAATTTCAATTTTCAATTTAAAACGACAAAATTTCAAGCACAAATTGAACAGTTAAATTTTTAACAAATATAAGTAAATTTTTGAACAAAATAATATAGAAATGAATTTTTAACCAGAAGAAATTATTTTTAACCAAGAAGAATTATTTTCTACGAAAAGGATCAATCGCCATTAAATTACATTAATTTTAGACCAAATGGTTGAATTTTTAAATAAAAACGATCAATTTTTCACCAGAAATTTAACAGCCAAACTTTTAACAGAAGCTATCGAACAAATAAAAAAAATACATGATTTATTAACCAAATAGTTAAATTTTTAATTAAAAAGGACAAAATTTTAAGCAAAAATTGAACAGCTAAATTTTCAACAAAAAACACAAACAAATTTAAAAAAAATTTAGTGCATTTTTCAACTAGAATTTAAAATATTATTTTTAAGAAAAGCAACAATTTTTAAACAAAAATTGTTAGTTTTCTTTCACAAAAGACGAATTTTTAACCAAATAGTTAAATTTTCAATTAAAAATGACAAAAATTTAAACAGAAATTGAACAGTTAAATTTTTAACCAAAATATAAAAATTTTTGAAAAAAATAATATAAAAAAATGTAAAAATGAATTTTTTAACCAGAAGAATTAATTTTCAATGAAAGAGATTAATTTTCTGCCAAAAAGGATAAATCGTCATTAAAATACATTAATTTTGGACCAAATGGTTGAATTTTT
>JAAAKG020135017.1:0-13665 GCA_010014905.2 Druon quercuslanigerum
GCAAACAAACCATTAAAACTTTTAACCAATTTTCGGTTTAATCAAATTAATTTTCAGGCAATAAATGATTAACAAAGTAGTTCAACTTTCAAACAAAAAATCGAAAATAAAAGTTTTCAGTCGAAAAAATTAAATAAAAATTAATTTCTAGCCAAAAATTTAATTTTCAACAAATTAGTAAAAAAAAGTTACGACAATAATAGAATTTTCAAATTAAAAAGAAAAATGTTAAAACAATGCAGTTGAATTTTCAACCAAACAAATAGACCTTCAACTAATACAATAAATTGTTAACTAAGTAGTTAATAAAAAAATTAAATTTTAGGTTCAAAAATTTATTTTTAAACAATGAATAAATAATGAATAAAATTAATTAAAAAAATAAAAAACGTATTATTTGAATTTTCAACTCAAAAACGATTAATTTTCAGCAAAAAATGGTTAAAGGTTTCACTTGAAAAAAAATAATTTTCAATAAAAAAAACGAAATTTCAACAAAATAATGAAATCTTTATCCAACAAAATTAATTTTGAAGAAAATGGTTCAATTTTCAATTAAGTAGTTAATTTTACAAACAAAAATTTTATTTCCTTTTAAATCAAAAACAGTTGAATTCAACCAAAAAAATCAATTTTTAGCCAATAGTTTATCCAACCACAAAAATTAATTTTTAACAAAAAAGTTAATTTTCAACAAATTATTTTAAAAAATTTAACACAATAATAGAATTTTCAAATTAAAAAGAAAAATGTTCAAACAAAGCAGTTGAATTTTTAACCAAACAAAAAGACCTTCAACTAATAAAATGAATTTTTAACTAAGTAGTTAATAAAACAATTAAATTTTACTTTAAAAATTTATTTTTAAACACTGAATAAATAACTAATAAAATGAATTAAAAAAGTACAAAATTTATTAGTTGAATTTTCAACAAAAAATGGTTTAAGTTTACAGTTGAAAAAAAATAATTTTCAATAAAAAAACGAATTTTCAACAAAATAATGAAATCTTCAGGCAACAAAATTAATTTTAAACAAAGTGGTTCAACTTCCAATCAAGTAGTTAATTTTACAATAAAAATTTGTATTTCATTTTAAATTAAAAACAGTCGAATTCAACAAAAAAAAATCAATTTTTAACAAAATAGTGGATCTTTTTAATACACAGTTGGCTTTTCAACCCACAAAAATTACCTTTTACCCAAAAAGTTTAGTTTAAAAAAAAGAACATGCAATCAAAAAGTTAAATTTAAAAAAAAATTTGTAACCAGAAATTATTTTTTATCACAATAGTTTATTCTTTAGCAAACAAACCATTAAAACTTTTAACCAATTTTCGGTTTAATCAAATTAATTTTCAGGCAATAAATGATTAACAAAGTAGTTCAACTTTCAAACAAACAATCGAAAATTAATATTTTCAGCCGAAAAAATTGAATTTCAATAAAAAAAACAGATTTTTGAAAACATAGCTAAATCTAAAAGCCAACAAATTAAATATTGAGGGCAGTAATTTAAATTTCAACCAATATTCTAAATTTACAATAAAGTTTGTACAATAAATTGTTAACCGATCAGTTGCGCTTTTAACGAAAAAGATAGCATGTATACCAAAAAGATGAATTTTCAATAAACAATGATTTTTCATTTTAAAAAATGTCAATTAATTGTTAACAAAAAAAATGGATTTTCAACAAAATAATTAAATTCTAAGCCAGTAAAATAAATTTAAAATAATGCAGTTTAACTTTCATTTAATTAGTTGATTTTACGATTAAAAAAAAGAAGTCCTAATGAAAAGATTAATGGTTAAATTTTAAGTTGAGTAAATTAATTTTCAACTAGAAAAAAAAGATTTTGAATAAAATAGTGAAATCTTTAATCAACAAAATTAATTTTGAACAAAGTGGTTTAACTTTTAATTAAATAGTTAATTTTATAATCAAAATTTTTATTTCATTTGAAATCAAAAACAGTTGAATTCAACCAAAAAAATCAATTTTTAGCCAAATAGTTGAATTTCTATAACCAAATAATTACACTTTCAACAAAATAGTGGTTAATACACTGTTTTGATTTTCAAACCACAAAAATTAATTTTCAACCAAAAAGTTGATTTTAAAATTAAAAATTAAAAATGTATTATTTGAATTTTAAACTAAAAAACGATCAATTTTCAGCAAAAAATGGTTTAAGTTTTCACTTCAAAAAAAAATAATTTTCAATAAAAAAACGAATTTTCAATAGAATAATGAAATCTTCAAGCAACAAAATTAATTTTGAACAAATAATTTGTTTCAATCAAGTAGTTAATTTTACAAACAAAATTTTATTTCCTTCTTAATCAAAATCAGTTGAATTAAAAAGAAAAGCAAATTTGAACTAAATAGTTGAATTTCTATAACCAAATAATGACATTTTTAACAAAATAGTTGAAAAGAAATTCCCAATCAAAAATTTGAATTAAAAAAAAAGAATTTGTAACCAAAAGTTAATTTTTATCAAAATAGTTTATTTTTTATCAAACGAACCAATAAAACTTTCAACCAATTTCCAGGTTAAAAAATTAATTTTCAGGCAATTAATGTTTCACAAAGTAGTTCAACTTTCAAACAAAAAATTTAAAATTAAGATTTTCAATCGAAAAAATTTAATTCCAACAAAAAAAAACGAGAGATTTTTAAAAAAATAGTTAAATGTGAAAGCAACAAATTAAATATTGAAGGAAGTATTTAATTAATTTTTATGAATTTTTAATTATTTATTATTTTATCTTAATGGAAAGATTAATGGTTAAATTTTAAGTTAATTAAATTAATTTTTAACTGAAAAAAGGAAATTTTCAACAACTTAGTTAAATCTTTAACAAAATAGTCACATTTTTAACTAAAAAATATGAAATCGACACCAGAAATAAAATATTATAGTTTACAATTAAAAATAATTAACTTTCAACAAATTATTGGTAGAAATAAAAAGAGGTAGGGGCACTGAGAAAACGATTTTGTCGAACTTTTGTTCGTTTAACCATAGAATATGGTTATTAGACAGAACCTAAAAAAAATTGGTTGACCAAAACAAATTTTGGATTGTTTTAACCAAATATTTTTGTAGTTAAAGTATTTTACCAAAACTTTTTTGCTATTTATTTAAAAAAAAAAATTTTTATTAGATTTATTTAACAAAACATTCTGACTGGTTCAATTGAATTTTTTGTTAAATCAATCAAAATTTGTTTGATTGAAATAAACATTGATAAAAGCTTCTTGTAAGAATTTTTCGAAATTCTGAGTAGAAAAATGTTGTTTTTTTAAAGCGAGAATATATGATTGGCAGTTGCATAAAAATACCATGTCAGTTAAAAAGGAAGGTTCATAAAATCTTCAATTATTATCGATTACTGAAAGTGTATAGGGAAAAAGCAAGTCGTAAATAAAACAAATTGCATATACATTTGTTAGGGGTTACGATTTAAGAGTTGGAAAATGAGGAGAGAGCCAACTATATTAATTTTATGGTCGTATTGTATAACGATGCAATAAATTTAACATATATTTATATAATTTCTTTTAGAAATTTTTCTTTGAAAGTAATAAAATCCTTTTAGGGCACTTTGTTCTAACAATGATTGAGGATAAAAATATAAAATACCATTGCTACAATTCCAGGTTTCTTTCAGATATATAAAGATTTTTCCAGGTATAATTTTTCATAGAGAGGAGTCAGTTAAACATTTTATATTTTTAAGAACAATTAACTCGGAATATGTATACAGTTTCGCGAATTTCTTACAAATAATGTATATTTCATGAATTTGAATAACAATTCAAACAAATTTTTATCTAAGAATCTTAGATTAAAAATTCAGTGCATATTTAGGTAAAATTCATCTGGATATTTTTCAACGAACTACATGAATTCAAATAGTTGAATTTACAATTAAACCATTTTTTTAAAGAAATAGTTGAATTTTTAACTAAAAATAATCCGTTTTTAACAAAAAATGGAACAGTTAAATTTTTAGACAAAAACATTTATTTAAAAAAACAACAACAAAAAACAGACAGACAAATTTTGAACCAAAGTGATGAATTTCAAACCAAAAAGACGATATTTTAACTAAATTGTTTAAATTTCAGCCAAGTAGTTCTAATTTTAACCAAAAATACTTTTTTACATTACATTTACATTACAAATACATTTTCTTCAAAATTAATTTTGTTGAATAATGATTTCATTATTTTGCTGAAAATTGATCGTTGTTTAGTTGAAAATTCGAATAATACGTTTTTTATTTTTTTAATTCATTTTATTCATTATTTATTCATTGTTTAAAAATAAATTTTTGAACCTAAAATTTAATTTTTTTATTAACTTCTTAGTTAAAAATTCACTTTATTAGTTGAACGTCTATTTGTTTGGTTGAAAATTCAACTGCATTGTTTTAACATTTTTCTTTTTAATTTGAAAATTCTATTATTGTGTTAACTTTTTTTTACTAATTTGTTGAAAATTAAATTTTTGGCTAAAAATTAATTTTTATGGGTTGAAAATCCAACAGTTTATTACAAAAATTAAATATTTTGTTGAAAATGTAGTTATTTGGTTATAGAAATTCAACTATTTGGCTAAAAATTGATTTTTTTGTTGAATTCAACTGTTTTTTATTTAAAATAAAATAAAATTTTTGTTTGTAAAATTAACTACTTGATTGAAATTTGAAAAAATTTGATCAAAATTAATTTTGTTGATTGAAGATTTCATTATTTTGTTGAAAATCCGCTTTTTTAGTTGAAAATTCATTTACTTAACTTAAAACTTAACCATTATTCTTTTCATTAAGACTTCTTTTTTTATCGTAAAATTAACTAATTGAATTAAAGATACACTGCATTGTTTTGATTTTATTTTACTGGTTTAACATTTCATTTTTTTGTTAAAAGTCCAATTTTTTGTTAACAATTGATATTTTTTTTAAATGAAAAATAATTGTTGCAAATTCATCTTTTTCGGTGTACATGCTATCTTTTTTTGTTTAAAGTGCAACTGCTTGGTTAACAATTTAATCTTTTTTGGTTAAAAATTCAACTATTTTGTTGAAAATTCGTCCTCTTTTATTGAATTTGACTGCTTTTGACTTTAAAAAAATTTATTGTAAATTTAGATTCTTGGTTGAAATTTAAACTACTTCCTTCCATATTTAATTTGTTGCTTTCAGATTTAACTATTTTGTTAAAAATCTGTTGTTTTTTGTTGAAATTCAATTTTTTCGACTGAAAACTTTGACTTCGATGTTTTTTTGAAAGTTGAACTGCTTTGTTCAACATTTATTGCCTGAAAATTAATTTTTTTAAACTAGAAATTGGTGGAAAGTTTTATTGGTTCTTTTGCAAAAAATAAACTATTTCGATAAAAATTAATTTTTCGTGACAAATTCTTTTTTTTTTTTAATTCAACTTTATGATTAGAAATTCTTTTTTTTTTTAATTCAATATTTTGGTTAAAAATTAATTTTGGTGGGTTAAAAATCCAAAAGTGTATTGCGAAGATACACTATTTTGTTGAAAATGTAATTATTTGGTTATAGAAATTCAACTATTTAGTTAAACATTGATTTTTTTGGTTGAATTCAACTGTTTTTGATTTAAAATGAAATAAAAATTTTGATTAATTAACTTTTGATCAATTGTTTGATTGATAGTTGTAAAGATTTCTTTATTTTATTGAAAATCTTTTTTTTTTAGTTGAAAGTCGATTTACTTAACTTAAAATTTAATCATTAATCTTTTCATTAAGATTTCTTTTTTTTATCGTAAAATCAACTAATTGAATGAAAGTTAAACTGGAATGTTTTAAATTTATTTTACTGTCTTAGCATTTTATTATTTTGTTTGAAAGTCCGTTTTTTTGTTAACAATTAATTGATATTTAAAAAAAATGAAAAATCATTGTTTGTTGAAAATTCATCTTTTTTGGTATAAATGCTATCTTTTTTTGTTTAAAGTGCAACTGCTTGGTTAACAATTTAATCTTTTGTGGTTAAAAATTCAACTATTTTGTTGAAAAAGCGTCTTCTTTTGTTAAATTTAACTGTTTTTGACTTAACAAACAATTATATTGTAAATTTAGATTCTTGGTTGAAATTTAAACTACTTCCTTCAATATTAAATTTTTTGCTTTCAGATTTAATTATTTTGTTAAAAATTTGTTGTTTTTTTTTTGGTTGAAATTTAATTTTTTCGATTGAAAATATTAATTTTCGATTTTTTTTTGAAAGTTGAACTACTTTGTTAATCATTTATTGCCTAAAAATTAATTTGATTAAACTGAAAATTGGTTAAAAGTTTTATTGGTTTGTTTGTCAAAAAATAAACTATTTTGATAAAAATTAATTTTTGGTTACAAATTCTTTTTTTTTAATTCAACTGTTTGTTTAAAAATTAATTTTGTGGGTTAAAAATACAACAATGTATTGAAAAGATCAACTATTTTGTTGAAAATGTAATTATTTGGTTATAGAAATTCAACTATTTAGTTAAAAATTGATTTTTTTGTTGAATTCAACTGTTTTTGACTTTTAAAAAGAAATTTATTGTAAATTTAGATTTTTGAAAAAATTGAAACTACTTCTTGCAATATTTAATTTGTTGCTTTCAGATTTAAATATTTTATTGAAAAGATGAATTTTTTATTCAAATGATGAATTTTTAACGGGAATAGTTAAACTTTTAACAACAAAAAAGAATTTTCAACCCAAAGGATTAATTTTTACGAAAAAGACGATTTTTCAACAAAATAGCTCATTTTTTAACAAAAAAGATGAATTTTCAATTAAAATGACGAATCTTTGAGCAAAAAAATTAATTAAAAAAAGGGTTCATCTTTCAACCAAGTAATTAAATTTTCATCACACAAAGATAAATTTGGAACAAAAAATGTAGTAATTATATTTCAACTAAAACATATTTTAAGTTTTAATGCAAAGCAGTAGAAATAAACCAAAAAGTAGGACTTCTTAAGATGAGTTGAATGTTAAACTGAGAAAGATTTTTCTATCCAAAAGGGAGAAAAAATTCAAATAAACTGTTGAATTTTAAAGCAAACAGATGAATTTTCAGTGAAGATTAATTTTCTACAAAAAACGGATTTTCAACATAACACATGAATTTTTAACTAAAACCCATCAATGTTCTATCAAAAAAGAATAATTAAATTTTCTGTTAAAAAATTAATTTATAAGAAAAAAAAAAGATTTTAACCAAATAGTTCAATACAGTAATATAAACTTACTTTTGCAAATGAAGAGCCATCGTTGTTTATTTTTATAATGCAATTAAACAAAAAAAATAACACTCGAAAAAATTCCCTGACTTTATAAAAAAATCCCTGACATTTCCAGGTTTTTCCAGGTATATAAAAATTCCCTGAAATTTATTATTTCATTATATATATTCATTATTGATAAACAAAAAAAAAATTACATAATTTTTTTTTATGAATTGGGGATATTAGTACATTTTATAAAATTTTTGATCAAAAATCAAAATTTTAAATAATTTGTCTACTTTTAACCTGACAAAATCCTTAAAAATTTCCGGGTTTCCCAAGTATCGCTATACATTTTTCATTGAAACAGAGTTTTTTTAATTATTATAAATAATATTACACATTATCAATAAGGAAAAGTGATTTTATTATAGCAAAAGTTTTTAGGAACTCAATTAACATATTCAATTTGCAACGCTTTAAACAAATAAATAAATAGTACTAAACACACAATGTATCAAAAAAAAAAATTCGTTGAAAACTCAACTGTTTAATAGAAAATTCATCTACTCTGTAGGAAATTTAAGAATTTTCTTGAAAATTTAACTTTTCCGTTGAAGATTCGTCTTCTTGAAATAAAAATTAAATTATTTTGTTACAAAATTAATTTCTTTAGTTGAATATTCGTGTTTTTGGTTAAAGATTCTTGACTTAAGTTGAACATGGTTCGATTCAAAATTTAACTATTTTACTCAAAATGAATTTTTTTTGGGTCAAAATAAATTTTTTTAGTTTCAAATTATTTTTAATGTTAATGTAAATTATAATTTATCTTTCTTAATTGAATTTTTATGTATGTTGTTGACGTTTCCTTCTTTTGTAGAAAATGAAGATTCTAGCTTAAAAATGTATTTTTTGGTTAAAACTAAACTATTTTGTTGAAAATTGAAATATTTATTTAAAAATTCATGCATTTTGTGAAAAATTCGTCTTTTTATGTAAAATTGATCTTCTTGTGTAAAAATTTATCTTTTTGGTTAATAAATTAACTATTTTGGTGAAAAATTCAACTATTTATTTGAAAATGAGTTTTTTTGGATGAAAATTAATTTTCTAACTGAAAATTTAATTAGCCTATTTTAAATTGTAATTTTATCTTTCTAGTTTTGTGGATAAACTATTTGGTTGAAGATTCAAGTAATTTGTTGAAAAATCGTATTTTTTTATAAAATTCAAAGGTGCCTGATTTAAAATTAATTTGTTTATTCTAAAAAACAGTTTGGTTAAAAGTAAATCTGGTTAATCTGTACTCAAAATATAAATATTTTTTCGTTGAAATATCAACTATTACATTTTTTGGTTTTAAATTAATATTTTTTCTTCAACTGGAAATTTAACTGCTTGGCAGAAAATGTATGAAATTACTTCAAAATTCAATTATGTTGTTAAATATTTTTTTCAATAGCAGAAAATAAATTTTTTGGGTCAAAAATTCCACGATTTGCTTAAAAGTTAATCTGACTTGAAAAGTCGACTATTTGATACAAAATTTCACTGTTTTTTAGAAAATAAGTTTTTTGAAATTCGAAAAAATATATTAAATTGCATGATAAATTAATTATTTGGATGAAAAATTCTGTATTTTGTTAAAAAATTCAAATGTTTTTGGCTCAAAGGTTCGATTATTTGGTAGAAAATTCGATTTTTTTAAATTGAAATTTGCTGATAATTCTTCTTTTTCGTCCAAAAAAAATTTTTGGGTTAAAAATAGTATTCTTTGATTAAAAATTAATCTGTTTTAGTTAAGAATTTTTGTATTCGTTAGAAAGTTCCTATTTTTTGGATAAGTTTGACTGTTTCTGATTTGAAATGAAAATATTCTACAAATTGAAATATCAACTATTGTCTTTTTTATTTTAAGATTAAATAACTTTTTCGTTGAAAATTCAAATACATTGTCAAAATTCTTCTTTTTTGCTTGAAAGCTCAAATATGAATTTGGTGGATGATTCAACTGTTTTGAAAAAAAAATTTCTCTTAAATTAAAAATTCACTTTTTTGTGTGGAAAATTTAACTATTTTACTTTTGATTACTAGTTGAGACAATAAAATTTTCATTTTAAAAATATTTAAACAAACAAAAAATGTCAAACAATTAATTAATAATAAATAAATGTTTAAAAAATATTTACACTTTTATACAAAGTGAAATTTTCAGTTTAAAAAATCAGTTTCCAACACAAAAAAAATGTTAAGAAATGATGAATTCTTACCTAAAATTATAAATATTTAACCGGAAGATTGGAATTTTCAAACAAAATGATAAATTTTTAAAGAAAGGATTATTTTATACCCAAAAACACGATATTTCAACAAATTACATAAATTTTCAACTAAAAAAAGATAAGTTCTTAGCTAAAAATTGAATAGTATTTGAGACAATGAAATTTTCAGTAAAAAAACAATATTTAAATAAACCAAAAATGTCAAACAATTTATTAATAAAAAATAAATTCTCAAAAAAATATTTAAACTTTTATTAATTAAATTAATTTAATTAAAATAAAAATAATTTACCACAAAAAACTAAACTAAAATTATAAATGCTTCAAATACTTGAATTTTCAAGAAGAATGATGAATTTTAAAAGGAGAATAATTTCTACAAAAAGGATGATTTTTTAATTAAAAAAGCTTATTTTTCAGACAAAAATCTTATAGTTAAATTTTCAGTTAAAAAGTTAATGCTAAACCAAAGAGATGCAAAATGTTGAATTAAAAAAAAAAATAGAATTTGCCCGAAGCGTGAGGCAACTATTTATCGAGCGCGAGCGAAGCGAGCTGCGCTCCACGAGAATGTGCCCGCGAAGCGCAAGGTGTAATTATTTCACAGCCCAAAGCTCTAGGCATCTATTTATCGAGCGCGAAGTGTGAGATACAACAGACGCGCGCCCTAGGCGCGATCAAACTTTCGAGCGAAGCGAGCGACGCGCGTATCGCGCCACGAGACTGTGCCCGGGATGCGCAAGGTGTAATTATGTCAGAGGCCGAAGCGTGAGGCAACTAGTTATCAAGCGCGAGCGAAGCGAGCTGCGTGCCAAGAGAATGTGCCCGCGAAGCGCAATGTGTAATTATGTCAGAGCCCGAAGCGCGAGGTAATTATTTATCGAGCGCAAAGCACGAGATTCAAAAGACGCGCACCCTTGGAGTGCTCAAACGTCCGAGCGAAGCGAGCTGCGCGCCACGAGAGTGTGCCCGCGAAGCGCAATGTGTAATTATGTCAGAGCCCGAAGCGCGAGCGAAGCGAGCTGCGTGCCACGAGAATATTATTATAAAACCGAGTCTTTCGACTGACGTCTGTTTACAAATTGTCGATTATGAGAGCTGGAAAGCAGTGCACTGTTGAAATGATAGCAGGGTTGATAATGAGAGGCAGCAGAGGGTGTGCAGTGTGCATTGCATACAAGAGTGAACTTCTGTGAGGAAGAGGACGTGCGTAAAACGGCGCGGCGTTCGGTAGTTTACTACTTCCGGTACCTGCTGGTGAAGCCCAACCACGACTTTTAAGTCGTCCCGACGAAGAATAGAGTTTATGACCCAACTTTAACGACCCCTGACTATCACTATACTACTGCGTTGGATTATCTGACGTGTCACCCCTGAAGCCTTACTTACTATATATATATATATTACTATAGTGACTATACGACCCGCTTTGCTCGATCCAGTCATTATTCTTATTGTATCTGATTCGACTCACTATCCTCCTTTTAATCTACCTTACTCTTATTGCTGATAAAAAAATCTCTTCAAACATATTTCACGATAAAGTGTGAAGAAAAATCAGAGTGACCGTTTTATTTATGAAGAAAAAAATTGCCCGTTTTTCCGCGGTTCGCAAACATTTTTCACGGTCAATGATGTTTAACAAAATCGAAGACTGAATTTAAAAATTGTTCCATTCGAAGTAATAAAAACTGAACTGCAAATGAAAGCACTCAAGGTCAAACTCTTGAATTTTAAAATTTGAAAATTAAAGTTTTAAAGTTGTTTCATTCAACAATTTTGTATTTAAATGAAATTTGTTTTAAAGACTTAAAATTCTCGATCGAAACTGGAGTTTTTCAAATAAAATTTTTAACCTACTCTGAAACGAGGTATTTTCGAAAAAAAATTAAATTATGAAATAAATAATAATAATAATAATAATAACCAATTTTAATAATTATATTTTTTGTAATAATTTTGCAATAATAATAATAATAATAACCAATTTTTAGAATTATATTTTTTTTGTAAAATTTCCTGTTTCAATTCATAATTTAATTTTTTCGAAAATACCTCGTTTCAGAGCAGGATAATAATTTTTTTTTAAAAACTCGAGTTTCGACTGAGAATTTTAAATCTTTAACAAAATTTTTCATTTCCACTCGGAAATAAAATTCTTTTGAAAAAATCCCTGTTCAAATCAAGAATTTCAATTCTTTTAGAAAATTCTCCATTTTGACTAAGAATAATTTTGTAAAATCCCCTGTTCCAATTCATAACTTAAATTTTGCTTGAAAATTCCTCGTTTCAACCCAGAATTATAATTTAGTTTAAAAATTTTAATTTTCCATTCAGAATTGTTATTCTTGTAGATAAATTTCTGTTCCAACTCAAAATTAGTTAAAAATTGAAAATTCCGTGTTTCAACTTAGAATTAGAATTTATTATTCAAAAAAATGCCATGTCCCAGCTCGAAATTTATTTAAATTTTTTAATTCAAAATTCCAGCCTTAACTTAGAATTAGAATTCTTCAGAAAACTTTCATGTTCCAATTCAGAATTTTCTTTGTTTTGGAACATTTTTCGAGAATTATTCTAATATTGGATAAAAATCCTTAAAATGCTTCGAATTTTATTTTTAAATCTTTAAACATCTACATGCTCTGTTTTACATTTTTTCAAATTCTTTTTTTTTTTTAATTCTGTAAAATTAAAGAAATTTTCTTAAAATCTACCACATTAATTTTTGAAAATTTTATAAATCGTTATAATTTTTTTTAAATATTCTCCTAAAATTATTTTATTAAAATTATTTTTAATTTTCCTAGGAAACGTTTTGTATTCTGCTGAAGCCTGTCAAAATTCTTAAAAAGCCTCTAAATTTTTTGTTCGAAATCTGGCAAAATCTATATTTGACTCGAATTGTCGGATTTTGGAGGCACACGTAGACACTTCGTTTCTATTATTTGAAATCATTTCAAGTTTTAACTTAATTTAAAATTTTTTCAAATCATCTAAATATCCCTTTTCCTAGAATTTTTTCTAAGAATAAAAGGTGTTTAATTTTTATTTATTAATTGAACTTCAACAATTTGACTTATAAATTAAATTTGTTTAAATAAAACAATTAAAATTTGGTTAAAAAGAACAATTACATTTTTAACGTTCAAATTTTAGTTTTTTTGTTTAGTTTGTTTAGCTCTTTTTCTTAATCGAAAAATTTCAAATGGCATGATTTAAAAATGTAATATTTTAGAGTGACATTATATCTGAAGTTTAATAAAAGCCTTTAATCATAATTATATTATTTTTAAGTTATTTTGAAATTAAAATTAGTTTATAAAGTTTCAATAGGGCGTTCACTTTTTTTTGAAATTAACAAGACTTTCCAATGGAAACAGTTTATTTTTTAACGTTAAAATCTAGAGATTCTAAAATAAAAGTAATTAAAAAAATTACTTTTTTATTTAAAATGTATCTGATCCCGATTAAATATTCTAGCATTTTATTTGAAAATTAATTTCATTAATTGAACAATAATTTTTTAAACTGAGAATATAACTATTCATCTTTTAGGTTGAAGATTCGGCTTTTTGGTACGAAAAAAAATCCTGGTTGAAAAAAAGATTTTTGTATGATAATTTAACTATTCCAGTTAAAGATTTATTATTGTATTTGAAAATTCGTTTTTTTTATGTTCAAAGTGCAACTTTCTAGCTAAAGATTCATCATTTTATTTTTTTAATCATCAGTTTTGTTGAAAATTATTTTTTTAACTAAAAATGTTAATTTACATTGTTGTGTTGACAAAATTATATTAATAATAAAAAATTCATCTTTTTTGTAGAAATTGATCTTCTTGGTTGAAAATTCATCTTTTTTGTTAAAAGTTCAATTATTCTAGTTAAAGATTCATAATTTTAGTTTAAAAATTTATCTTCTTAGTTCAAAATTTAACTATCCTAATTAAAGATCAATCATTAAAAAATTAATTTCTTTGGTTGAACATTAATTTTTTTAACTGAAAATTAAAGTATTCATTTTTTTGTTGAGAGTTATTTAAAAAATAACATTTAAAGACACATACTTTTATTTAAAAATGCGTCAGTTTAGTTGCAAATTAATTTTTGAA
>JAAAKG020135018.1:0-36394 GCA_010014905.2 Druon quercuslanigerum
GTTAAAAATTTTAAAGGATTTTGAAATATTTTAAGTTATTTCCAAGGAATTTTTGGTTGATTGAAATAATGTGAAGGTATTCCGAAGAATTTTCATAAATTTTAGAGGATTTGAGATATTTCAGGGTATTTAATAATATTTCAATATATTTTTCACGAAATTAAGTAATTTAAATCATTAAATAATTAAATTAAATTAAATTAAATAATTTAAATAATGTAAAGGCGTTCAAAGGATTTTTTGAGAATTTAGGGTATTTTTAAAACTTTCAAGAGATTTATAAAAAAGTTTTTTAAAATTTCGGAAGATTTCAAAGGATTTTAAATATTTTAAGTTATTTGCAATGAGTTTTGGATTGATTGAAATTATTTTAAGGTATTCCAAAATTCCAAGGAATTTTGAACAGATCTCAATTATTCGAAGGTATTATAAAAGATTTTAAGAGATTCTAGGGTACGTATTTCAAAAATTGACAAGGAATTTTAAATTTTAGAGAATTTCGAAAGATTTCAAAGGGTTTGAGATTATTCAGCTATTTTGAAAGATTCTAAGGTATTTTTAAGATATTCTAGGATTTTTTAAATTATATTTTAATAATTCGAAAGTATTTCAAATTATTTTAGAAGATTTTAGGGTGCTTAAAAATATTTCAATGAATTTTAGATGCTTGTAAGATTTGCAAAAAATTTCAAAAGATTTAAAAGAATTTTAAATACTTAAGGGTATGTTAAGAGATTCAAAAAAATGGTTAAAAGAATGAAATAATTTGCATTTATTCCAAACGATGTTTAAATATTCTACGGTATAGTTAAATTTTCTAAGAAATTTTAAACAGATTTTTAAAATTTATAAGAAGTTTGAAAGATTTTACAGGATTTAAAATATTTTAGAGTATTGGAACAATTCGATAGAATTTTTAACATATTATTTTAAGATAATCTAAAAGATTTCAAGAGGTTTTATAATATTTTTAAAATATTAAAAATTTTAATTTTTGATTGACTGAAATAATGTTAAGACGTTCTAAAGCATTTTCAGAGATTTTAGGGTATTTTAAAATATTTCTATACATTTTTAGCAAAATAAAATAATTTAAAGGTGTTCAAATTATTTTTTGAAAATTTAGGGTATTTTTAAAACTTTTAAGAGTTTTACGGAAAAGTTTTTTTTAAATTTCGGAAGATTTCAAGGAATTTAAAATATTTTAGGGCATTTTAAACGATCCGTAGAAATTTTGCATTCCTTTCAGTAATTCGAAGGAATTTTAAAAGAATTTCTAGGATATTTAAAAAAATCCTAGGGTATTTTCAAGAAATTTCAAAAGTTTCAAAAACTTACAAAAAATATTTATATATGAGAGAGTTTTGAACGAGTTTAAGAAATTTTAAAAATAATTCTAGAATTTTAAGGAATTTCAAAGGATCTAAATTATTTTATTATATTTTGAAAGATTAAAAAACATTTTCAGGACTTTTAATAACTTTAAGGAATTGAAATAAGGCTTGAAATTTGTAAAACCTTTTCCGGTTTAAATTGCTCGCCTTTTTCAAATCAGAAAAAATAAAAAATTACCTAGAGAAAAATCAAGGAAAAATCGGGAAATTTTTAAAACTTAATTTTGCGACCACCCTGAGAATGAAAGACAGAGGATTGGAATGCATTCAATGGACCTGTTTTTGCTTTTATAATTGTTTTGAAGAGAAGGAAGAGAATTTAATTGGTTGCTATCTCATTTTTCTTTCCCCTTTTAATTTTGATCCACAGACTTTTGTTTAGAAAAAAAAAAACTTTTTTAATGGACGATCATTTTAAATTAGTAATAGTAGCATAATTGTAAAGAATTTCGAAAGATTTCAAAGTATTTAAAATATAACAGGGAATTTCTAAAGATTCAAACAGAGATTATATTGTATTTTTTAAACTTCCAAGAAATTCTAAAATCTTAAGAAGGTTTCAAAAAATTCTTAAAGATTTTAAAGAATTTAAAATGTTTCAGAGCATTTAAAAAAATTGCAAGGAATTTTTAACAGATTGCAATTATTCGAAGGTATTCTAAAAGATTTTGAGAGATTTTTGGGTACGTATTTCAAAAATTGCCAATGAATTTTAAATTTCAGAGATTTTCGAAAGATTTTAAAGGATTTAAAATTATTCAGGTATTTTGAATAATTCCAAGAAAATTTTTCTTCAATTTTAATAACTCGAAAGTATTCCAAATGAATTTATAAGATTTTAGGGTGCTTAAAAATATTTCAATGAGTTTTAGTTGCTTGTAAAAGTTGGACACAATTTCAAAAAATTTTTAAGAATTATAAGTACTTAAGAGTATTTTTAAATATTCCAAGAAATTTTTAAAAGTTTTAAATAATTTGTATTTATTCCATAGGATTTTGAAATATTCTAGGGTATATTTAAAATTTCTAAGAAATTTTAACAGATTGAAAAATTTCTAAGAAATTTAAAAGATTTTAGAGGATTTAAAATATTTTAGAGTATTTGAAAACTTCGATAGAATTTTTAACAGATTATCTTAAGGTATTATAAAAGATTTTAAGAGATTTAAGGGTATTTTAAAAATATTTTTAATGCACTTTAGGAATTGCAAAAGGTTTGAAACGATTTTAAATATTTTAAGTTTTTCCCAAGGAATTTTACATTGATTGACATAATTTTAAGGTATTTCAAAAATTCCAAGTAATTTTTATCAGATTTTAATTATTCAAAGGTATTCTAAAAGATTTTGAAAGATTCTAGAGTATGTATTTCAAACATTGACAAAGAATTTTACATTTCAGAAAATGTCGAAAGATTTCAAAGGATATTAAATTATTCAGATATTTTGAAAGTGTCCAAGGAAAATTGTTAAAATATTAAAATAATTTGAAGGTTTTCCAAAGGATTTTTAGAGATTTCAGTGTATTTTTAAGATATTCTAGGATTTTTAAAATTTTAATGATTTTTAAAATTTTTAAATTTTAATAATTCGACAGTATTCCAAATGATTCTAGAAGATTTTATGGTGCTTCAAAATATTTCAATGAGTTTCAGGTGCTTGTAAGAGTTATAAACAATTTCAAAAGATTTAAAAGAATTATAAATACTTAAAGGTATTTTTAAAGATTCCAAGAAAGTGTTAAGAGAATGAAATAATTAGTATTTATTCCAAAGGATTTTGAAATATTCTAGGGTATATTTAAAACTTCTAAGAAATTTTAAAGATTAAAAAAATTTCTAAGAAATTTAAAAGATTTTAAAGGATTTAAAAGATTTTGAAGGATTTAAAAGATTTTAGGGTATTTGAAAATTCACAAGAATTAAAAAAATGAAAAACTCAATAGATTATTTTAAGGTATTCTAAAAGATTTTAAGAGATTTTAGGGTATTTTAAAAATATTTCAAGGCGTTTCAGGATCTTTTACAAGTTTCAATGAATTTGTAAAGATTTCAAAGGATTTGAAATATTTTAAGTTATTTCCAAGAATTTTTTGATTGATTTAAATAATTTTGAAGGTATTCCAAAGTATCTTTTAGAAATTTTAGGGTATTTTTAAAAGAATCCAAGAGATTTTAAGATCTTTAAACAGTTTCAAAGAGCTTCGAAAAAATTTAGAGGATTTGAGCTATTTCAGGGTACTTTAAAATATTTCAATATTTTTTTAACAAAATCAAATCATTTAAAGGTGTTCAAAGAATTTTCTAAGAATTTAGGGTATTTTTAAAACTTTCAAGAGTTTTGCTAAAAACTTTTTTAAAATTTCGAAAGATTTTAAAGGATTTAAAATATTTTAAGGCATTTTAAAAGATTTCTAGGTATTTTTATTTACTTTCAGTAATTTTAAGAGATTTCTAAAAATATTCTAGGATATTCAAAAAAATCCTAGGGTATTTTCAATAAATTTTAAAAGTTTCAAAACATTTAAAAAAATTGAATTTTTCAATGATTTGTATAATTTGAAGAAATTTTAAAGGATCTAAATTTTTTTAGGGTATTTTGAAAATATTTCCTTTTTAATTGTTTTCAAGAGATTTTAGGGTATTTTAAAAATATTTTAAGGCGTTTCAGGATCTTTTTAAAGATTTAATGAACTGCTAAAAATTTCAAAGGATTTTGAAATATTTTAAGTTATTTCCAAGGAATTTTTGGTTGATTGAAATAATTTGAAGGTATTCCGAAAAATTTTCAAAAATTTTAGAGGATTTGAGATATTTCAGGGTATTTTATAATATTTCAATATATTTTTTACAAAATTAAATGATTTAAATAATTAAATAATTAAATTAAATTAGATTAAATAATATAAAAAAAGGTTTTTTTGAGAATTTATGGTATTTTTAAAACTTTCAAGAGATTTAGAAAAGTTTTTTAAAATTTCGAAAGATTTCAAAGGATTTTAAATATTTTATGGCATTTTAAAAGATTCCTAAGAATTTTTAATTCCTTCCAGTAATTTGAAGGGATTTCGAAAAATTTGCTAGTATATTTTCAAAAATCGTAGGGTATTTTCAAGAACTTTTAAAAGCTTCAAAACATTTTTAAAAAAATTGAATTTTAATTGATTTCTATAATTTAAAGGAATTTCAAAGGATATAAATTATTTTAGGGTATTTTGAAAGTAAAACTTTTTTCGGTTTAAATTTTTTTTAAGAGATTTTAGAATATTTTAAAATATTTCAATATATTTTTCACAAAATTAAATAATTTGAAGGTGTTCAAAGGATTTTCTTAGACTTTAGGGTATTTTTAAAACTTTCAAGAGTTTTGTGATAAAGTTTTTTTTTTAATTTCGGAAGATTTTAAGGGTTTTTAAATATATTTAAGGGTTTTTCAAAGATTCTTCGGAATTTTTAATTCCTTTCAGTAATTTGAAGGTTTTTCAAAAAATTTGCTAGGGTATTTTAAAAAATCGTATTGTATTTTTAATAAATTTTAAAAGTCTCACAACATTTTTAAAAAATTGAATTTTTCGCTGATTTCTATAATTTAAAGGAATTTTAAAGGATCTAAACTATTTTAGGGTATTTTGAAAGTAAAAATTTTTCCGACTTAAATTGTTTTTAGGAGATTTTAGGGTATTTTAAAAATATTTTAAGGCGTTTCAGGATCTTTTAAAAGTTTTAATGAATTGCAAAAGATTTCAAAGGATATGAAATATTTTAAGTCATTTCCAAGGAATTTTTGATTGGTTAAAAAAAATTTAAGTTATTCCCAAGGATTTTTAGAGATTTTAGGGTATTTTTAAAAGAATCCAAAGGATTTTAAGATCTTAAAAAAGTTTCAAAGAATTTCGAAAAATTTTAGAGGATTTGAGATATTTCAGGGTATTTTAAAATATGTTTAAACATTTTTAACAAAATTAAATAATTTAATGGTTTTCAAAGGATTTTTTGAGAAAAAGTTTTTTAAAATTTCGGAAGATTTCAAAGGGTTTTTAATATTTTAGGACATTTTAAAAGATCCCTAGGAATTTTTTTATAGCTTTCAGTAATTTGAAGGAATTTTGAAAGAATTTCTAGGGAATTCAAAAAAGTCCAAGGGTATTTTCAAGAAAAGTCCTAGGGTATTTTTAAATTATTTCTATAATTTGAAGGAATTTCAAAAGATCTAAATTATTTTCGGGTATTTTGAAAGATGTCAAAACATTTTCAGGACTTTTAAAAACTTTAAGGGGTTTGAAATTTTTTAAACATTGCATTCCATGGATCTATTTTTGCTTTAATAATTATTTTAAAGAGAAGAAAGGGAATTTAGTTGGTTGTCTTCTCATTTTTCTTTCTTCTTTTTGATTTTGTTTTAAAGGCTTTAAAAAAAAAAAAAAAAAAAAAAAAAAAAACTTTTTTCATGGAGGAACATTTTTCATTAATAATAGTAGCATAATTTTAAAGAATTTCTAAAGATTCTGAAAGAGAATATATTGCATTTTTGAAAATTCCAAGAAATTCTAAAAGCTTAAAAAAGTTTCAAAGAATTTTAGGAAATTTTAAAGAATTCAGAATGTTTTAGAGCATTTGAAAAAATTCAAAAGAATTTGTAGCAGATTGCAACTATTTGAAGGTATTCTAAAAGATTTTGAGAGATTTTTGGGTGCGTATTTCCAAAATTGCCAAGCAATTTTAAATTTCAGGGAATTTCGAAAGATTTTAAAGGATTTGAAATTATTCAGATATTTTTAAAAATTCCAATGAAATTTTTATTAAATTTTAAAAACTTCAAAGTATTCTAAATGATTTAAGAAGATTTTAGTGTGCTTAAAAATATTTCAATGAGTTTTAGATATTTGTAAAAATTGTAAACAATTTCAAAAGATTTTAAAGAATTATAAATACTTAAGGATATTTTTAAAGATTCCAAAAAATTGTCAAAAGAATGAAATAATTTGCATTTTTTTACAGGATTTTTAAATATTCTAGGGTGTGTTTAAAATTTCGAAAAAATTTTAACAGAATAAGAAAATTTCTAAGAAATTTAAAAGATTTTAAAGGGCTTAAAATATTTTAGAGTATTTGAAAAATTCAATTGAATTATTAACAGATTATTTTAAGGTATTCTAAAAGATTTGATGAGATTTTAAGGTATTTAAAAATATTTGAAGGCGTTTCAGGATCTTTTAAAAGTTTCAATGAATTGCTCAAAATTTCAAAGAATTCAACATACTTTAAGTTATTTCCAAGGATTTTTGATTAATTTAAATAATTTTAAGGAATTCCAAAATTCCAAAGAATTTTTGAAAGAATTCAATTATTCGAGGGTATTCCAAAAGATTTTGAGAGATTCTAGGGTGCGTATTTTAAAATTTGACAAGGAATTTTAAATTTCAGAGAATTTCGAAAGATTTCAAAGGATTTGAAATTTATCAGGTATTATAAAAAATTCCAAGGAAATTTTTATTAAATTTTAAAAACTCTAAAGTGTTCCAAATGATTTTATAAGATTTTAGGGTGCCTAAAAATATTCCAATGAGTTTTAGAGGCTTGTAACAGTTGTAAAGAATTTCGAAAGATTTTAAAGAATTATAAACACTTAAGGGTATTTTAAAACATAAAATTTCGGAAGACTTCAAATAATTTTAAATATTTTAGGGCATTTTAAAAGATTCCTAGGAATTTTTAATTGCTTACAGTTTTTTGTAGGGATTTCTAAAGATTTACTAGAATATTAAAAAAATCTTATGGTATTTTCAAGAACTTTTAACAGTTTCAAAAGATTAAAAATATATATATTTTAGAGAATTTTAAACGAGTCGAAGAAAATGTTAATTATTTCTATAATTTGAAGGAATTTTAAAGGATCTAAATTATTTTAAGGTATTTTAAAAGTAAAACTTTGTCCGCTTTAAATTGTTTTTAAGAGATTTTAGGGTGTTTTAAAAATATTTTAAGGCGTTTCAAGATTTTTTAAAAGTTTTAATGAATTGCAAAATATCTCAAAGGATTTGAAATATTTTAAGTTATTTCAAAGGATTGTCAAAAATTTTAGGTAATTTTTAAAAAAATCCAAAAGATTTTAAGATCTTTAAAAAGTTTCAAAAAATTTCGAAAAATTTTAGAGGATTTGAGATATTTTAGGTTATTTAAAAATATTTCAATACATTTTTAATAAAATCAAACAATTTAAAGGTGTTCAAAGGATTCTTCGAGAATTTAGGGTATTTTTAAAACTTTTAAGATCCTTACGAAAAAGTTTTTTTTTTAATTTCGGAAGACTTGAAAGGATTTTAAATATTTTAGGGCATTTTAAAAGATTCCTAGAAATTTTTATTGGCTTTCAGTTTTTTGTAGGGATTTCTAAAGATTTTCTAGAATATTAAAAAAAATCTTAGTGTATTTTAAAGAACTTTTAAAAGTTTCAAAGCATTACAAAAAATTGAAATATTTTAGAGAATTTTGAACGAGTATGAGAAATTTTTAAATTATTTCTATAATTTAAATGAATTTCAAAGGATCTAAATTATTTTAGGATATTTTGAAAGATTACGAAACATTTGCAGGACTTTTAAAAACTTGAAGGAAGCTTAAAATTTTTTAAACTTTTTGCGGTTTAAATTGCTGACCTTTTTCGAATCAGAAAAAATGAAAAATTATCCAGAGAAAAATCAAGGAAAATTCGGGAAATTTTAAAAATTAAATCTTGCGACCACCCTGTTAATAAAAGAAACACCATGGATCTGTTTTTGCTTTAATCATTATTTTAAAGAGAAGAAAGGGAATTTAGTTGGTTGCCTTCTCATTTTTCTTTCCTCTTTTTAATTTTAGTCCAGAGACATTTTTTTAGAAAAAAACAACTTTTTTAATGTAGGATCATTTTTAATTAGTAATAGTAGAATTTTATGTTAGTTTAACAAATTTGGTTGTAGGATTCTTGGTTTTATTTTTAGAAATTCTATACATTAACTTGATTTTTGGACATTAAATAGGATGTAAAATTTGATTTTACTTTAATTTAAATTTTCTCTCAATTCTCTTTGCCTTCTTTGCTTCTGTTTCCTTTTTCCTTCTTGTATATCTCGCAATCCGGGAATTCGGGCATTTTTCCCCTCGGTATGAAAATTGTGTCCAATATATTCGAACGTTCCTACTCTGGAATGCATTCAAATGTTATGGTATACCTTGGCATAAGTTTCATCTGGAGCTCGCGCCTCGAATTCATACCACATATACTTACAGACAGGCATAAAAGCCAACGCCAATTTTATCGGTATGTGAAAGTGAAATAAATATCGGATATAGGGAATTCCCTCCCGAGACCAAAAATACTCATTTTCATATTTTTCGAACCTAAATTCACATTTGTTTCAAATAAGAAAAATAGCAACATCATAGTTCAAATTAAGTTAAAAATGCATCAGTTCGATACCACCAAGTTCTAACTGAAATTAATGTGAACAATTAAAATTATTTTTTCGAAATTCGGGAAATTTAGAAGACTTCAAGACATTAAGAGAATTCATACATTTGAGGGAATAAGGATAATTCAGGAAATTCCAAAAATTTAAGAATTTCAGGAAATTCAGGGAATTCCTAGAATTCATAAAATTTAGGGAATTTAGCGAATTAAGGGAATCCAAAGAATTTAGACAATTCAGCCAATTCTAATAATTTGAGGATACTAGGAAGTCAGACAATTATAGGAATTCAGATAATTATCGCAATTAAGAGAATTCTAAGAATACAGAGTTTACTATGAATTCAAAAATGTTTAGGAATTCAGAAAATTCTTGAAATTCAGATAATTCAATTCAATAAATTCCAAGGACTTAAATAGATTGCAAAGAATTAAGAAGAATTCGTCAAAATTGAGAGATTTGAGAAGAATTAAAGTAATTTAGAGAATCAAAATAATTCAATGAATTCAGAGATTTCATACGTTTGAAAGAATAAGGATAATTCAAGAAATTTCAAAAACGTAATGAATTCAAGAAATTAAGGATTTATAGAATTCATAAAATTTAGAGAATTTAGTGAATTAAGGAAATCTAAAAGAATTTAGAAAATTCAGCTAATTCTAATAATTTGAGGATACTAGGAATTCAAATAATTCCAGGTATTCAGATAATATTAGAAATTAAAAGAATTCTAAGAATACAGAGTATACTATGAATTCGAAAATTTCTAGGAATTTAAAGAATTCTTGGAATTTAGATAATTTAATTCAATAAATTCCAAGGACTTAAATAGAATGCAAAGAATTAAGAAGAATCTGTCAAAATTGAGGGATTTGAGAAGAATTGAAGTAATTCAGAGAATTAAAATAATTCAAGGAATTTAGAGATTTCGAGAATTTCAAGGTATTCAAAAAATTTAAAAAAAAAACAGGAAATTTAGAAGATTCTGGAAATTTAGGAAATTTAGATAATTTAAGTGGATTCAAGGAATTGATAGTATTGAAAGAATTTAGAGTTTTTTAAGAATTCAACAGAATTTGGGGAATTAGGACAAATTAAAAGGATTCAGAGGTTTAGGATTAATCAGGAAAATTAGAAAATTTCATGTAATTTGTGTAATTTCCTGAATTCTATGAATTTAAAGGTAATGCAAAAATTTAAGAGGAATTGAACATAATTAAGACAATCAAGATAATTCAGGCAATTGAAAAATTGAAGAAATAGAGATAGTTCAGAGAATTTAAGGAATTCATAGAGTTCAGGGAATTTAGAGGATTCATAGAATTTAGAGAATACAGATAATTCAGAGAATTCGGAGAATTCAGGTAATACAAGAAATTCAGTTATTTCACTGAATTAAAGAATTTTAGAGGATTAAGGGAATTTAAAGAGTTCAGAATAGTCAGAAAATTCAAGAAATTCATAAAATTGAGAGAATTCATGTAATTTTTGTAATTTCCTAAATTCTTCAAACTTAAAGGTAATTTAGAGAATTAGGAGGAATTCAACAGAATTCAAGAAATAAAAAAAGTGTAGCGTTTTCAGAAACTTAAGGAAATGCAGGGAGTCCAGAGAATTTATGGAATTCATAGAATTCAAAAAATTCAGAGGATTTTCAGAATTTAGAGATTTTGGCAATTCAGAGAATTAAACGGGATTCAGGGAATTCAGAAAATTTAGGAAACTTGGAGAATTGAAGGAATTTACAAAACTTTAAAAATTTGGAGAATTTAAATAATTTGTAGAATTATAGGAATACTAGGAAGGAATTAAGGAATTAAGTTAATAAAGGGAATTCTGAGAATTATGGGAATTTATAAAATTAACAGAATTCCCAAAATTAAGATCATTTAGAGAATTAAGTTATTCAAGGGAATTCATTTCATTCAATGACTTAGAATTATTTAAGCAATCAAAAATTTCAGGGAATTCAAAAAATGGCAGAATTCCAAGAATTAAAGGAGTTAAAGGAACAAAAATAATTCAAGGAGTTCCGGTAATTACGGGAATTCAAAAGATTTAGGGAGTTCAGAGAATTCCTAGAAATTTAGAAGAATTCAAGAAAATTTAGGGAATTCAGAATAATTAAAGGAATACGAAGATCTAGAGAATTCATAAATTTATTAGAATTTTGAGAATTTAGATTATTTAGAGAATTAAAATAATTATGAGAATTCAGGGAATTCGAGGAGTTCGGGGATTTTGAAGAATTAAGGGAATTCAATGAATAAGGGGAATTCGAGGAAATAATTAAATTCAAGGAGTTTAGGGAATTTATAAAATTCAGAGAATTTAAGTGATTTAAGGAATCTATGGATCTTAGGGGATTCAAGAAATAGATTGAAATCAGGAAATTCAGGGAATTCGGGAAATTGAGAGAGTTCATGTAATTCCCTAAATTCTTCGAACCAAAAGGTAATTTATAAAATTAGGAGGAATTCAACAGAATTCAAGGAATACAAATGGTGTAGCGTTTTCAGAAGCTTAAGGGAATGGAGGGAGTCCAGAGAATTTAAGGAATTCAACGAATTAATAGAATTCGAGGAAACAATGAAATTCAAGGAGTTAAGGGAATTTAGAAAATTCAGAGAATTTAGGTGATTTAAGGAATCTAGGGATCTTAAGGCATTCAAGAAATTGATTGATTTCTGTAATTTCAGGGAATTTAGAGAATGGAGATAATTCAGATAATTCGAAGAATTCTCTGAATTTAAAGATTTCAGAGAAGTCAGAAAATTCAAGGAATTCAAAAAATTGAGAGAATTCATGTAATTCTTGTAATTCCCTAAATTCCTCGAACTCAAAGGTAATTTAGAGAATTAGGAGGAATTTAACAGAATTCAAGGAATAAAAATAATGTAGCGTTTTCAGAAGCTTAAGGGAATGGAGGGAGTCCAGAGAATTTAAGGAATTCATAGAGTTCAAGGAATTCAGAGGATTCTTAGAATTTAGAGATTTAGGCAATCCAGGGAATTAAAAGGGATTCAGAGAGTTGAGAGAATTTAGAAAATTCGGAGAATTTAAAGAATTAACCAAATTTGACAAATTCTGAGAATTTAAATAATACGTAGAAGTCTAGGAATACTAGGAATTAAAATATTTCATGGAATTTGTGAATTATGAGAATTAAGAGAATTTATAAAATAAACAGAATTTGTAAAATTAAGATCATTTAGAGAATTCAGTTAAGGAAATTCATTTAATTCAAAGACTAAGGATCATTTAAGTAATTCAAAATTTCAGGGAATTAAAAAAAATTGGAGAATTCCAAGAATTAAAGAAGTTAAAGGAATTAAAATAATTCAGGGAGTTCCAATAATTATGGCAATTCAAGAGATATAGTGAGTTTAGAGAATTCCTGAAAATTCAGAACAACTTAGAAAATTTAGATGATTCGCTTTTAAAAAATTCAAAAATGTAAAAAAAATCAAGAAAATGTAGGGAATTCAGAATAATTAAAGAAATTCGAAGAATCTAGAGAATTCATAAATTTACTAGAATTTTAAAAATTTTGATTATTCAGATAATTAAGATATTTATGAGAATTCAGGCAATTCCAGCAGTTCGGGGATTTCGAAGAATTAAGGGAATTCAATGAATTAATGGAATTCAAGGAAATAATTAAATTCAAGGAGTTAAGGAAATTTAGAAAATTCAGAAAATTCAACTGATTTAAGGAATCTAGGGATTTTAGGAAATTCAAGAAATTGATTGATTTCAGAAAATTCAGGGAATTTAGAGAATGTAGATAATTCAGAGAATTCGGAGAATTCTGTGAATTTAAAGATTTCAGAGAAGTCAGAAAATTCAAGGAATTCAGCAAATTAAAAGAATTTATGTAATTCTTTTAATTCCATACATTCGTCGAAATTAAAGGGAATTTAGTGAATTAGGAGGAATTCAACAGAATTCAAGGAATAAAAAGAATGCAGCGTTTTCAGAAACTTTAGGAAATCCAAGGGAGTTCAGAGAATTTAAGGAATTCATAGAGTTCAAAGAATTTATAGGATTCTTAGAATTTAGCGATTTAGGGAATTCAGGGAATTAAAAGGGATTCACAGGGTCGAGAGAATTCAGGAATTTCGGAGAACTGAAAAAATTTACCAAATTTTAAAAATTCGAGAATAAAGGAGTTAAAGTAATTAAAATAATTCAGAATAATTAAAGGAATTCGAAGAATCTAGAGAATTCAGAAAATTATTAGAATTTTCAGAATTTGAATTTTTCAAAGAATAAGGGAATTTAGAAAATTCAGAGAATTTAAGTGATTTAAAGAATCTAGGGATTTTAAGGAATTCAAGAAATTGTTTATTTCAGAAAATTCAGAGAATTTAGAGAATGCAGATAATTCAGAGGATTTGAAAATTCGGAGAATTGAAGAAATTTACAAAATTTTAAAAATTCGGAGAATTGAAATAATTTTTAGAATTCTAGGAATACTAGGAATTAAAGTATTATGTGGGATTTGTGAATTAAGAGAATTAAGAGAATTCATAAAATAAACAAAATTCGTAAAATTATGATCATTCAGAGATTTAAGTTATTTAAGGGAATTCATTTAATTCAAAGACTTAGGATTATTTAGGTAATCCAAAAGATTCAGGAAATTCAAGAAAATTGAAGAATTTCAAGAATTAAAGGAGTTAAAGGAATTAAAATAATTCAGGAAGTTCCGGTCATTATGGGAATTCAAGACATATATGGGAGATCAGAGAATTCCTAGAAAATCAGAACAAATGAGAAAATTCAAATGACTTACTTTTAAAAACTTCAAAAATGTAAGAAGAATTCGAGAAAATTGAGGAAATTTGGAATAAATAGAGGAATTCAAAGAATCTAGAGAATTCATAAAATTATTAGAATTTTGAGAATTTCGATTATTCAGCGAATTAAGATATTTATGGGAATTCACGGAATTTGAGGAGTTCGGGGAATTCAAGGAATTAAAGGAATTCAATAAATTAGTGGAATTCGAGGAAATAATTAAATTCAAGGAGTTAAGGGAATTTAGAAAATTTAGAGAATTCAAGTGATTTAAGGAATCTAGAGATCTTAGGGAATTCAAGAAATGGATTGAATTCAGAAAATTCAGGGAATTTAAAGATTTCAGAGAAGTCAGAAAATTCAAGGAATTCAGAAAACTGTGAGAATTCATGTAATTCTTGTAATTCCCTAAATTCCTCGAACTTAAAGGTAAATTAGAGAAATAGGAGGAATTCAACAGGATTCAAGAAATAAAAATAATTTAGCATATTTAGAAAGTTAAGGGAATGCAGGGTGTACAGAGAATTCAAGGAATTCATAGAGTTCATGGAATTCAGAGGATTCTTAGAATTTAGAGGTTTGAGCAATTCAGGGAATTAAAAGAGATTTAGGGAGTTTAGAGGATTTAGGAAATTCGAAGAATTGAAGGAATTTACAAAGTTTTAAAAATTCGGAGAATTTAAATAATTTGTAGAATTCTAGGAATACTAGGAATTGAAGTATTTCATGGAATTTGTGAAACTCGCTAAATGCAAAGGTTTAAGCAGAATTTAACAGAATCGAAGAAAATTATAGAATTAAGTTATTAAAGGGAATTCAGACATTTAAGAGAATTCATAAAATAAACAGAATTTCTATGATTAAGATCATTCAGAGAATTAAGTTATTCCAGGGAATTCATTTAATTCAAAGACTTAGGATCATTTAAGTAATCCTAAGGATTTAGGGAATTTAAAAAAATATGAGAATTCCAAAAATTAAAGGAATTGAAGGAAGTAAAATTATTCAGGGAGTTCCGGTAATTATGGTAATTCAAGAGGTTGAGGGAGTTCAGAGAATTCCTAGAAATTTAGAGCAAGTTAGAAAATTCAGATGATTCACTTTTAAAAAATTCAAAAATGTAAGAAGAATTCAAGAAAAATTAAGGAATTCAGAATAATTAAAGGATTTCGAAGATCTAGAGAATTCATAAATTTATTAGAATTTTGAGAATTTATATTATACAGAGAATTAAGATATTTATGAGAATTCAGGGAATTCGAGGAATTTGGGGAATTAAAGGAATTGAATGAATTAATGGAATTTAAGGAAATAATGAAATTCAAGGAGATAAGGGAATTTAGAAAATGCAGAGAATTCAAGTGATTTAAGGAATGTAGGAATCTTAGGGATTTCAAGAAATCCATTGAATTCAGGGAATTCAAGAAAATTCGAGAATTCCAAGAATTAAAGGCGTTAAAGGAATTAAAATAATTCAGGGAGTTTCGGTAATTATTATGGGAATTATGGGAATTCAAGAGATTAAAGGAGTTCAGAGATTTCCTAGAAATTTAGAGAAAGTTAGAAAATTCAGATGGTTCATTTTTTAAAAATTCAAGAATATAGGAAGAATTCAAGAAAATTTAGGGGATTCAGAATAATTGTAAAAATTCGAAGAATCTAGAGAATTCATAAATTTATTAGAATTTTAAGAATTTAGATTATTCAGATAATTAAGAAATTTATGAGAATTCAGGGAATTCGGGGAATTCGAGGAATTAAGGGAATTCAGTGAATTAATGGAATTCAAGGAAATAATTAAATTCGAGGAACTAAAGGCATTTATAAAGTTCAGGGAATTCAAGTGATTTAAGGGATCCCGGGATCTTAGGGAATTCAAGAAATTCATTGATTTCAAGAAATTCAGGGAATTTATAAAATTCAGAGAATTCAAGTGATTTAAGGAATCTAGGGATCTTAGGGAATTCAAGAAATTGATTGAATTCAGGAAATTCAGGGAGTTAAGAGGCAGATAATTTAAAGATTTCCGAGAAGTCAGAAAATTCAAGGAATTCAGAAAATTGAGAGAATTCATGTAATTCTTGTATTTCCCTAAATTCTTTGAACCTTAAGGTAATTTAGAGAATTAGGAGGAATTCAACAGAATTCCAGGAATAAAAATAATGTAGCGTTTTCAGAAACTTAAGGAAATGCAGGAAGTCCAGAGAATTTATGGAATTCATAGAGTTCAAAGAATTCAGAGGATTCATAGAATTGAGAGATTTAGAGAATTCAGGGAATGAAAAGGGATTCAGGGAGTTCAGAGAATTTAGGAAATTCCGAGAATTTAAGGAATTAACAAAATTTTAAGAGTTCAAAAAATTTAAATAATTTGTAGAATTATAGGAATACTAGAAATTGAAGTATTTCATTAAATATTGTGAAATTCTCCAAATGCAAAGGTTTAAGCAGAATTTAACAGAATCAAAGGGAATTATAAAATGAAGCTGATACAGGGAATTCAGAGAATTAAGAAAACTCATATAATAAACAGAATTTGTGAAATTAAGATAATTTCTAGAATTAAGTTATTTAAGGGAATTTATTTAATTCAAAGAAATTGGAGGATTTCAAGAATGAAAGGAGTTAAAGGAATTAAAATAATTCAGGGATTTTCGGTAATTATGGGAATTCAAGAGATTTAGGGAGTTCAAAGAATTCCTAGAAATTCAGAACAAGTTAGAGAATTCAGATGATTCACTTTAAAAAATTTGAAAACTCTAAGAAAAAATTCAAGAAAATTTAGGGAATTCAGAATAGTTAAAGGAATTCAAATAATCTAAAGAATTCATAAATTTATTACAATTTTGAAAATTTAGATTATTCATAGAATTAACATTAATGGAATTCGAGGAAATAATTCAATTCAAGGAATGAAGTGAATTTATAAAATTCCGAGAATTCAAGTGATTTAAGGAATGTAGGAATCTTAGGGAATTCAAGAAATTCATTGAATTCAGGAAATTCAGGTAATTTACTGGAATTCAGAGAATTCGCAGATAGTTTCAAGAATTAAAAATAAAATAATAAATTGAGTAGAATCGAACAGAATTCGAATAATTCAGAGAATACAAAGGCTGTCTGCTGCTTTTTTGAAAATTTATTATTATTGTTATTATTATTTATTTTTATCACTACATTCTATTTTATTATTATATTTTACTATAATCTACAAAGGCTATTTTTAGATTGTATAACACTTGAAGCGAGACGGATTGACTGCAGCCTGGCACACACGATTGCCTAGCGTGTTGCATCTCACAGGCGCAAAGAACACTGAATTTTCAATTTTAAAAAATAACAAGAATATTTTTCGTAAAAATCGCTACGTACCTTTCAGTAGAATTGCCTTTGGATCCTGTGGTTTAAATATTAAATTAAACAATGAATTTTTCTATACGTATGATGGATTTATCGAAAACCTGAATCGTTTGAGAACCTTAAGTAAAAATTTATTATTCGCTAAATTTTTCTGCATGTAGGATTTCGAAATTAAATAAACAAAACATTGATCGTTATTCTCCTTGTTGGCAAACCTGAGCGATTCCTAGCAGACACCAGAAGCGTTTACGGCTTTCAAAGCTTGGGTCTAATTAAATAGGACCGCACTGCGGTGGTAATAACGCATTACTTGCATGCCTATGAGCCACGAACGCAGTTTCTTCCAAATAGTCAGGTTCTGTCCAGAGTCCCATGGTTAACTTCAATGCTGAAAATCACCCCATACTGATCCAATCATTTCAAATTTTCTTCTCTTCAGAAAAAAATTAATTTTTTATTAGTTTAAAAAAATAATTTAATCAGATAGTATTGTCTGCAAGATTAATATTGAAATAGAGTTCTATTCGAAAATTAAATAAGTATATTTTTTAGTGAAGATTTCTGTTGCCGACATTTACCGACTTTTATGGTTCTGTTCTATGCTAAATCGGTTTGAGTCCGTGCTAAGAGTTGTCGAAATTCTATTCCATGATAAATCCATTTCGAATGAGGATGGTCGCAGCTCGGGAAAAACTTGGAAATTAGGGAAACGTCAGGGATTTAAAAAAAATGGTAATAATCAGGAATTTTTTTAAAGAAGCCTTTTAAATAAATTTAAAAATAACCAGGCACCACACATAGTCACGTTTAGTTACTTCTTTTTCTGAAATTACTTTTTAGTCACATTTTGAAGAAAAAGTCACTATAGTCAATTTTTCATCAATAAATTGATGCATGGGTTAACCATTATTTAATTTAGGTTTATTCTTATTTCTGAATTTTCTTGAATTTAATAGATTTTAATCATTTGAAGGGTTTTTAAAGAAATTTAAAGATTTCAAGGTATTTTTCTAAACTCGCAGGGATTTTTAAAAAGCTTTTAAAAATTTCCGGGCATTTCGAAAATTTTTAATGGATTTGAAAAATTTTAGGGTGTTTTGAAAGATTCTAAGGCATTTTCAAGAGATAAAAATATTTTAAAGGAACTTTTGTGAATTTGAATAATTTTAAGAGCTTTAAAACAACCGTTATAAGAAAAACAAATTATTCACCAGAATCATGAGATGTTTGAGTTCTTAAAAGCTTTGCAAATATTTTAAGTCACATATTATTTAGGATTTTAAAGCATCTTTAAAAAAAATTAAGTTTTTTAAAAATATTTTAGAGGATTTAAAGTATCTTGGGGCATTTTTAATAAATTTTATGAATTTAAACTCATTCCAAAGGATTTTAAAAATTCTTGGTTGTTTTAAAAATTGCAGTAAATTTGGAAAATTTTCTAAAATTTTTAACAGATTTTAAAGAATTTGAAATAACGCTATTTTAGGTAAATTTAAAAAATTCTAATGCATTTTTTTAACTTTAAACAATTTCAAGAGATTTTAAATATTTCAGGGTATTTTAAGAGATATTAAGGATTTTTCAACTGATTTCAGTAATTCGATAGGATTTCTAAAGATTTTAAATATTTTATTGTTATTTTAAATATTAATTTTAAATATTTTAAATATTTAAAAAATTTCAAGAAATTTTCAAAAGTCTTAAAAACTTTTAAGGGATTTCATAAGATTATGAAGATTTTAGGGTATGTTTAAAAATTCTATGGAATTTGGCATTGCTTTAAAAATTTCCGGCTAGGGTTTTTTGAAAGATTATAAGGCATTTTCAAAAAATAAAAACATTTTTAAGAAATTTTTGAAATTTTGAATAATTTGGAGAGCTTTAAAAAGTTTTTAAAAAAATTCAGGAAATTATGAAGATCTTTTAACATTTTTAACAGATTTCATAGAATTTTAAATAAAGCTATTTTAGGGTTATTTAAAAAATTACAATTCATTTTTTTAAATCTAAAAAACTTCAAGGGATTTTAAATATTTTAGGGTATTTTAAGAGATACTAAAGAATTTTCAACTGATTTCAGTAATTCAATAGGATTTCTAAAGATTTAAAAAATTTTAGGATATTTTAAAAATTCCAAGAAATTTTCAAAAGCCTTGAAAACTTTGAAGGGATTTTAAAAGATTTTGAAGGATAAGAAATATTTTAGGGTTTTTAAAGGATTCAAAGGAAATTTTTAATGAAATACAATAATAAGAAAGGATTTCAAAATATTATGAAGATTTTAGGGTATGTTTAAAAATTCTATGCATTTTGGTATTGCTTTAAAAATTGTTAAGGGATTTCAAAGTATTTCAAAGGACTTTAAAGAATTTAGGGTATTTTTTCAAATTTCAAGAAAATTCCCAAAGATTTCAAAAATGGCAAGGGATTTTAAAGGATTTGAAATACTTAATGGGATTTTACAATATTTTATGGTATTTTCAAATATTCCAAGAAATTTTTGATAGCCTTAAAAACATTGAAGGGATTTCAAAAGATTTTGAAGGATATGAAATATTTTAGGGTTTTTAAAACGATTTAGAGGAAATTTTTAATGGAATACAATAATACGAAAGGATTCCAAAATATAATGAAGATTTTAGGGTGTTTTTAAAAATTCTATGGAATTTGGTATTGCTTTAAAAATTTTTAAGGTATTTAAAAATATTTCGAAGGGCTTCAAAGAATTTAGGGTATTTTTTCAAATTTCAAGGAATTTCCCAAAGCTTTTAAAAATGGCAAGGGGTTTTAAAGGATTTTAAATACTTTATAGGATTTTACAATATTTTATGGTAATTTCAAATATTCCAAGAAATTTTCAATGGCTTCAAAAGCTTTGAAGGGATTTCAAAAGATTTTGAAGGATATGAAATATTTTAGGGTTTTTAAAATGATTTAAAGGACATTTTTAATGAAATCCAATTATACGATAGGATTCCAAAATATTATGAAAATGTTAGGGTATGTTTAAAAATTCTATGGAATTTGGTATTGCTTTAAAATTTGTGAAGGGTTTTCAAAATATTTCAAAGGGCTTCAAAGAATTTAGGGTATTTTTTGAAATTTCAAGGAATTTCCCAAAGATTTCAAAAATGGCAAGATTTTTTTAAAGATTTAAAATACTTTATGGGATTTTACATTATTTTATGGTATTTTCAAATATTCCACGAAATTTTCGATATCCTTAAAAGCTTTGAAAGGCTTTCAAAAGATTTTGAAGGATATGAAATAATTTAGGGTCTTTAAAATGATTTAAATGAAATTTTTAATGAAATACAATAATACGAATTGGTTCCAAAATATTATGAAGATTTTAAGGTATGTTTAAAAATTCTATGGAAATTGGTATTGCTTTAAAAATTTTAAAAAGGGATTTCAAAATATTTCAAAGAACTTTCAAGAGTTTAGGGTATTTTTCAAATTTCAAGGAATTTCCTAAAGCTTTTAAAAATCGCAAGGGATTTCAAAGGATTTAAAATACTTTATGGGATTTTACAATATTTTATGGTAATTTCAAATATTCCAAGAAATTTTCAATAGCTTTAAAAAGTTTCAAGAGATTTCTAATATTTTTGCGTATTTTATAAGATTTCATGGATTGTTCCATTGATTTCAATAATTTAGTACGACTTCTAAGGATTTTAAATATTAAAATATTTTAAAAGCCATCAATTGTTTTTGGGAATTTTGAAATATTTCAAGGGATTCTTAATTTATTTCCGTAATTTGAAGAAATTCTACAGGTTTTTTTTGAGTTTATCTTCAAACAAATTTTGGTGATTTCAAAATACTTCGAATATTTTAGGGTAATTTTAAAAAAAAACAAGGTTTTTGCAAGATCTTTTCAAAATTTCAAGGGATGACAAAGAATTTAAAATATTTTATGGTGTTTTGAAATATTCCAAGGCATTTTCAAGGTATCAAAGCCAAGGTATCAACAGGATTTCTAAAGGTTTCAAATATTTTAGGATATTTTAAAAATTTCAAGAAATTTTCAAAAGCCCTAAAAACTTTGAAGGGATTTCAAAAGATTTTAAAGTATATTAAATATTTTAAGGGTTTTAAAATCATTTAAAGGAAATTTTTAATGAAATACAGTAATACGAAAGGATTCCAAAAGATTATGAAAATTTTAGGGTATGTTTAAAAATTCTATGGAATTTGGTATTGCTTTAAAAATTTTCAAGTAATTTCAAAATATTTTAAAAGGATTTCTAATATTTTTTGGTATTTTATAAAATTTCAAGGATTTTTTTACTGATTTAATTCATTTAATACGACTTCTAAGGATTTCAAATATCAAAATATTTCAAAGGGTATGTGTTATTTTTGGGAATTTTAAAATATTTCAAGGGATTCTTAATTTATTTTAATAATTTAAAGAAAATCTAGAGGTTTTTTTTTAGGATATTTTCAAACAAATTTTGGTGGTTACAAAATACTTCCAATATTTTAGGGTAATTTTTTGAAATATCAAGGTATTTGCAAGATCATTCCAAAATTTCAAGGGATTACAAAGGATTTGAAATGTTTTATGGTGTTTTAAAATATTCCAAAGCATTTTCAAGGTATCGAAACCAAAGTATCAATAGGGTTTCCAAAGGTTTTAAATATTTTAGGATATTTTAAAAATTCCACGAAATTTTCAAAAGCTTTAAAAACTTTGAAGGGATTTCAAAAGATTTTAAAGGATATGAAATATTTTAGGGTTTTTAAAATGATATAAAGGAAATTTTCAATGAAATACAATGATACGATAGGATTCCAAAATATTATGAAAATTTTAGCATATGTTTAAAAATTCTATGGAATTTGGTATTACTTTAAAATTTTTGAAAGTTTTTCAAAATATTTCAAAGGACTTCAAAGATTTTAGTGTATTTTTTGAAATTTCAAGGAATTTTCCAAAGCTTTCAAAAATGGCAAGGGGTTTCAAAGGATTTTAAATACTTTATAGGATTTTACAATATTTTATGGTATTTTCAAATATTCCAAGAAATTTTCAAGAGCTTTAGAAAATTGCGAGGGATTTCTAATATTTTTGGGTATTTTATAAGATTTTAAGGATTGTTTCATTGATTTCAGTAATTTAATACGACTTCTAAGGATTTTAAATTACTATTTAATTTTAAATTACTTTGAATTAAATTATAAAAAAATTTAATTACTTTAAAACTGCTTTAAAGGGTATGAATTATTTTTGGGAATTTGCAAATATTTAAATAATTTGAAGAAATCCTACAGGTTTTTAATAATTTTAGGGTAATTTTTGAAATATCAAGGTATTTTCAAGATCTTTACAAAATTTCAAGGGATTACAAAGGATTTAAAATATTTTATGGTGTTTTGAAATATTCCAAGGCATTTTCAAGGTATCAAAACATTTTAAAGAAATTTTTCAGGATTTGAATAATTTGAAGAATTTAAAAAAATTGTGATGGGGTTATAACAAATTTTCTCAAGTCTCTGAATATTTTAATAATTTCGAGGGATTTTAGAAGCTTTCAATCTATTTTAATCAGTTTTTCAAATTTTCAGAAAATATCAGACTTTATGTATTTTTACGGGATTTTATAATATTTCAATAGATTTAAAAAAATGTATTTACAAGAATAGAAAAATTTTGCATCCCTTATAAGGTATTTTGGTATTGCAAGTTACATATTATTGAAGTTTTTAAAGAATTTTTAGTATATTATGATATTTTAAAATTTTCCAAGCAACTTGCAATTTTTTAAAACAATTTAACGATATTTTAAAGAATTTTAAACATTTTATTTATGTTTATAAATCTACGCAATATGTCTAATTTATATAATTTTTCAGATTTTCTATTTGAGTTTATATAAGAGAAATTAAAATTTTTTTATAGATGATCGAAAATGAAAAAATCTATATTATACATTTTTTCAGCATAGAAAAAGTTTCTTATTTTCAAAATTTACTTTTGGAAAAATTGAGAAAATCAGATTGTTAAAAATGACCAGTTGCTTCATTTTTTAAAATAAACTTGTCATTTTTAACGATTTGATCTTCTTATTTTTATAAAAAAAAATTTCTATGATTAAAGCAAAATATTTATAATTTTTATAAATTCCGGTTCTCATTTTCATTTGCAGTTCTCTGTAAAAAATAAATTCCTTTATATAAACTCAAATAAAAAATCTGAAGAATATGGTTGATTCTGCGATTTCATTTTTTGTATTTTATTTCAACAAAAATTTATTGTTTAATGTAGTAATTTAACCATGCTTTTTTCGAAAGATATTTTTTGGTTCGTTTTTATTGTAATTTCAAAGTGAAAAATTTTTTGCGCCTGTAAAATGCAATGCGCTGGCAAAAAATGTATGTCGGTCTGCAGTCACCCAGGGTAACTTCAAACCGCATAAAATTACAAAATAAAAATAAAAAAAAGAACATTTTTCGAAAAAAATCGCTGTCTTCCCTCCAGTAATTGCCTTAAGACTATGTGTTAAAAATATATAATTTAAAAACGCATTTTTTTAGACGTGTTATGGATCTGGCGAAAACCCAGGTCATTTTAAGCACCTTAACCCAAAAGGAAACTTTCAGTGCTACGGTGTTTTCAATTTATAATTTTTTTGTTGAAACAAACATCAGAATTTATATTTTGGCATAAAAAATCAAATTTGGATCTAGTTTTTTCGTCTCTTTTATTGTTGATTGTCAGTTTTCTGCCTACGAAAAACCGAAGGCGAAGTCAGCAATCGAGTTTGGTTTCGAATCCAAGAGATCTTCGAGTCCTCCTCTGAGAATGCTGACAACGTGCGATTTTACTTGAAGATCAGAGATAATCAGCGAAAATCGTCCACCACTTGTTCTAGAATCTTTCCTTATCTGGCGAGGCATTTGATTTTGGACTTCTGATTCTCAAGTTTCGAAGGAAAGATGGACTCGACAGAAATCGAGAGTCTCTTAAGGTTCTTGTCAAGGAGCCAGATTCTTATTTCTGATCGTAACCTTTTCTATTTTTTTTTTATTTTCAAACATTATTGTTAAAAGAGACAATTTTAATTGTAATTTTTTTAATATTAAAAAATAATTATGTTTTTAACATTTTACTACCATACTATTTAATTAAACTTCTTTATACTTTGAAAGCAATGCGAAAAATGAAAAAGTATTTTGAATCATATTTCGAAGTGTTAGAAAATTTAAAGGTTAATAAATAATTCAAAAATTTCAAAAGGTTTCAAAAAAAATGTTTAACGATTTTAAAAAAATATTAAAAAAGGTTTTAAAAATTTTCAAATGAAATCCTAAAGTTTCGAAAAAGAATGTAAAAGGTTTTAAAGCCAAATTTTAGAATTTCACAAAATAAAAAAATTTTAATAAAATATTCTAATAATTTCAAGAAATATATAAAAAATTTAAACAAAATGCAGATAATTTTTGACTTGAAGATGACCATTTTTTTCAAGTTTATAAGGAAATTATAGATTAATTTTTATTTTAAAAATGAATTTTTGGAAAATATTTGAAAATCCTTTAAAATATTTCTAATTATATCCAAAAATTTTGAAAAGATACAAAAATAGTTTTAAACTTAAAAAGCTTCGAACAAGTTGAAAATAGTTTAAAATAGTTTAAAGTTTCAAAATAATTAACAAATTTTATTAGAATTTATGGGACTATTTCAAGTGATTTTTTAATTTGAAAAAAAAGGTTCAGAAGATATTTTTTAATATTAGAAAACATTACATTAAATTATGTGTAAGGTTAACCTTTAAAATATAACCTTTAAAACATAAAATTAACTTTTTTGTTGAAAATTTATATCGTCGGCTTGAAAAATAAAGCGTTCTTTTTTTTTTAAATCGTATTTATTGAAAAACATTTAATCTTTTTTGATTAAAAATGCAATTGTTTGAAGAATAATCCTTTTTGCTTGCACATTTAACTTTTTTTTTAATTTATCTTTTTTGGATTAATTCATCTGTTTCTTGTTTAAAAATTAAAATATTTACAGTTTATAATTAACTTTTTGATTGAAAATTTGATTTGACGCATCTGAAATCTTTAATAATCTTTTTGAATTTTCTCAAGAATCTTAGAAAAATTACAATTATATAACCTTAATAATAAATTAAGTTAAAAAATAAGTAGTTATTCGAAATATGTATTTTTGATTAAAAATTATTTTCCTCTTTAATTTTGAAAACTAAACAGGATTGATGAAGCTAACTTAATAGATTGTAGGAATAAAAATAAACAATTGTCTATAATTTTTCTAATTTAATTCTTATATCTAAAAATTTTTCATAGTGCTTTTTACAAATTCCAGAGACTTTTTAGCTGAGGAGATTAGTATCCTTGGGAGGCAGCCCCAGTTGAATTTTTCCCCAAGTGTCAAGATTGAAAATCTAATAATAATGAATCCAATATGCTCTAATATCTGCCCTTTACCTTCACGTCGAAAGTGATTTAGAGTCGCTTTAAAAATTCTTGAGGTCTTTGATAATTCATGTCTTGTTGAGAGCATCATAGTCATTTTTGAAACCAATCAATCACTTCCCCTAAACTACTCTCTTGTAATCGTATTAATCCACGAGTCTGCCTCGACATGATGTGGATGTCACCGATGTAATTGGAAATCGCGTGAACTGAAAGCTTTAATGTGATCATCGACCAAAATCTGGTATCTTCAAATTTAAACATAAATTTGATTAAAACGGCTTTTGGGAAAGATTATTGGATTTTGAAATTATTTGGCATGAAACTCAATCAATTATTTATTGTATGCCACTTAAACCATTTTGTTTGTTAATTGCTTCTTGATCTACATCGGGCGAGAAACTTTGCACCAGAAATTTTTAATATACAGGTAGAGTGGTCCTAAGTCGGCACAAGAAGAAATTAGGTCAAAAACCTTATTTATCCACAATTCTATGTCATTCAGATCAATTCACTGTGATTTTTTCGGTCACAATGCAGCGCAAAGTGAAGAATTTGATATTTGCTATTTCTGAAAATGGCAGTCCTAAGTCGACACCCCCTTGATCCTGAGCCTCTAATGCAGGTCGAAGCGCGATTAAATTGAAAAAAGGACACAAAAATAACCAAAAAAGCAACAAAAACAGGTGCCGACTCAGGACCACCTATTTTGTGCCGACTCAGGGCCACTTTGAATGTCCACATTTCATGATATTACGCGCACCGAAAAATCAGAATGAAAAATCAACTTCATCAAGAAAAAGCACACAAAACACAGAAATCAACGCACTTAATCGATTGAACTTTGTAAAATATTTACGCACCTGCTTCACAAAAAAAGAAGAAAACAGAATTTCGCTGTGCCGACTTAGGACTATTCTCTCATTAATATGAAACAGGATTACGAAAATTTAAGTCGAATCAAATTATTAATATTGAATGTTTTATTATTTTAAATTATTTACATTCTATGTCTTTTTATTATTCTTTTGAATTCCTTGAAATGCTTTTAAATTCCTTTAAATAATTTTGATTTATTGTATCTTTGAATTCGTGTAAGTTTTCCAAATCATCTGAATTAATTTGATTTGTCTAACTTCCCTAAATTTCTTGCAATATTTTGAAAATTTTGGACTTCTTTGAATTCGGGGAATTCCATTAATTATTCGAATTCCTTGAATTCGTCTGATTTTCTTATTTACAAGGGCTTCAAAATAATGCTAAGAATTCAGAAGAATTCTTAAGAATGAAGAAATTCAGAGACTTCATAGAATTCACAATATTTAAGGGATTTCAGAAAATTAGAGAATTTACAGAATTTCAGGAATTCAAAGAGTTCATTATATTCAAGGAATTTAGAGAAATCAAATAATCCAGAACAATACAAAAATTCCTAGAATTCAGAGATTTCAACAAAACACAGAAATCAACGAACTTAATGAATTGAATAATGATTGAACTTTGCAAAATATTTTCACACCTTTTTCACAGAAATGGAAGAAAAATGGAATTTCGTTGTGCCGACTTAGGACGATTCTCTCCTCAATATGAAACAGGATTACGAAAATTTAAATCGAATCCAGTTATCAAGTATAAAATTAGTAATATTGAATGTTTTATTATTTTAAATTCTTTAGATTCTATGTCTTTTTATCATTCTTTTGAATTCCTTGGAATGCTTTTAAAATCCTTTAAATAATTTTGATTTCTTGTAAGCCCCTCGAAATCTTCTGAATTCCTGTAAATTAATTGATATCTTTGAATTCGTGTAAGTTTTCCAAATCATCTGAATAAATTTGATTTGTCTAAATCCACTAAATTCCTTGCTATATTTTGAAATCTTTGGACTTCTCTGAATTCGGGGAATTCTATTTTTTATTCGAATTCCTTGAATTCCTTGTCTTCAAAATAATGCTAAGAATTCAGAAGAATTCAAAAGAATGAAGAAATGAAGGGATTTCATAGATTTAGAGAATTCAGAGAATTTCAGGAATTCAGAATATTTAGAATTTCAGAGAATTCCCGGAATGTAGAACAATCATGAAATTTAAGGAATTCAGTAAATTCAAAATATTTCAGGAATTCAAAGAATTTGTTATATTCAACGAATTTAGAAGATTCAGAGAATTCCGAATAATAAACAGAGTTCCGAGGATTCAGAGATTTTAGAATAACAACAAATTCTTAGGATTCAGATAATTCAGAAATTTAAGGGAATTTATAATATACAAGGAATTCAGAATTTCTAAGGAATTTAAGAAATTCAGAATTTCCAAGGAATTTTGGGAATTCTGAATATTCGAGAAATTAAGAGACTTTGAAATATTTAATAAAATGCAGGATTAATTAGAATTCACAATATTTAAGGGATTTCATAAATACAGAGAATTCAGAGAATTTAAGGAATTAAGAATATTTAGGATTTCAGACCATTTCCGAAATGTAGAACAATCAAGAAATTTAGGAAATTCAAAATATGTCAGGAATTCAAAGAATTCATTATATTCAAGGAATTTAGAGGATTCAGAGAATTCCGAATAATAAAAGAACTTCCGAAAATTCAGAGATTTCAGAATAATCAGCAAATTCCTAGGATTTAGAAAATTCAGAAATTTTAGGGAACTTAAAATATAAAAGGAATTCAAAAAATTTAGAATTTTAAGGAATTCAAGGAATTCGATATATTCAAGAGACTCAGGAAATTCAAATAATTCAAGGAATTCCGAATTTTCAAGGAATTTCGGGAATTCTGCAGATTCCAGAAATTAAGGGAATTTGAAATATTTAATGAACTCAGAAAATTCAGAAGAATACAGAAATGCAGAATAATTAAATTCAGAATAGTTAAGGGATTTCATAAATTCAGAGAATTCAGCGAATTTCAGGAATTTAGAATATTTAGGATTTCAGACCATTCCCGGAATGTAGAACAATCATCAAATTCAAGGAATTCAGGAAATTCAAAATATTTCAGGAATTCAAAGAATTCACTATATTCAAGGAATTTAGAGGTTTCAGAGAATTCCGAATAATAAAACAATTCCGAGGATTTAGAGATTTCAGAATAATCAACAAATTCCTAGGATTTAGAGAATTCAGAAATTTTAAGAAATTTAAAATATACAAGGAATTCAAAAAATGCCGAATTTGTAAGGAATTTAAGGAATTCGAAATATTCAAGAAACTGAAAAAATTAAAATGTTTCAAGGAATTCCGAATGTCCAAGGAATTTCGGGAATTCTGAAGATTCAAGAAATTAATGGAATTCGAAATATTTAATGAACTCAGAGAATTCAGAAGGATCAAGAAATGAATATATTTAAGGAATTTAGAGGATTCAAAGAAATGAAAATAATCAAAAATTCCGAGGATACAGAGATTTCAGAATAATCAACAAATTCTTAGGATTTAGAGAATTCAGAAGATTTAGGGAATTCAAGATATGTAAGGAATTCAGAATCTTTGAGGAATTTTAGGAATTTGAAATATTCAAGAAATTCAAATGATTGAAGGAATTCCGAATTTTCAAGGAATTTAGGGAATTCTGCAGATTCCAGAAATTAAGGGAATTCGAAATATTTAATGAACTCAGAGAATTCAGAAGAATGAAGAAATGCAGGATTAATTAGAATTCACAATATTTAAGGGATTTCATAAATTCAGAGAATTCAGAGAATTTCAGGAATTCATAATATTTAGAATTTCAGAGCATTTCCGGAATGTACAGCAATCAATAAAATCAGGAAATTCCAAATATTTCAGGAATTCAAAGCATTCATTATATTCAAGGAATTTAGAGGATTCAAAGAATTGAGAGTAATAAAAAATTCCGAGGATTCAGAGATTTCAGAATAATCAACAAATTCCTAGGATTTAGAGAATTCAGAAATTTGAGTAATTTAAAATGTACAGGGAATCAAAAAATTCAGAATTTGTAAGGAATTTAAGGAATTTGAAATGTCCAATAAACTCAGGAAATTCAAATGATTCAAGGAATTCCGAATTCTCAAGGAATTTTGGGAATTCTCTAGATTCTATAAATTAAGGGAATTTTAAATATTTAATGAACTCAGAGAATTCATAAGAATGAAGAAATGCAGGATTATTTAGAATTCATAATATTTAAGGGATTTCATAAATTCAGAGAATTCAGAGGATTTCAGGAATTCAGAATATTTAGGATTTCAGAGCATTCCCGGAATGTAGAACAATCAATAAATTCAGGAAATTCCAAATATATCAGGAATTCAAAGAATTTATTATATTCAAGGAATTTAGAGAATTCAAAGAAATGAGAATAATAAAAAATCCCGAGGATTCAGAAATTTCAGAATAATCAACAAATTCCTAGGATTTAGTGCATTCAGAAATTTAAGGGAATTTAAAATATACAAGGAATTCAAAAAATTCAGAATTTGCAAGGAATTTAACGGTTATGAAATATACAAGAAATTCAAGTGATTCAAGGAATTCCGAATTTTAAGGGAATTTCGGGAATTCTGCAGATTCCAGAAATGAAGGGAATTTCAAATATGTCAGGAATTTAAAGAATTCATTATATTCAAGAAATTTAGAGGATTCAGAGAATTTAGAATAATCAAAAATTCCCAGGATTCAGAGATTTAAAAATAATCAACAAATTCCTAGGATTTAGAGAATTCAGAAATTTTAGGGAATTCAAAATATACGAAGAATTCACAAAATTCAGAATCTTCAAGGAATTTAAGGAATTCGAAATGATCAAGAAACTCAGTAAATTCAAATGATTCAAGGAATTCCGGATTCTTAGGGAATTTCGGGCATTCTGCAGATTCCAGAAATTAAGGGAATTTCAAATATGTCAGGAATTCCAAGAATTCATTTTATTGAAGGATATTAGAGGATTCAAATTATTGACAATAATACAAAAATTCCGAGGATTCAGAGATTTCAGAATAATCAACCACTTCCTAGGATTTAGAGAATTCAGAAATTTTAGGGAATTCAAAATACACAAGGAATTCTGAAAATTCAGAATTTTCAAGGAGTTTAAGGAATTCGAAATGTTCAAGAAACTCAGGAAATTTAAATGATTCAAGGAATTCCGGATTTTTAGGGAATTTCGGTAATTCTGCAGATTCCAGAAATTCAGGAAATTCCAAATATGTCAGGAATTCAAAGAATTCATTATATTCAAGTAATTTAGAGGATTCAGAGAATTCATAATAATAAAAAATTCCGACGATTCAGAGATTTCAGATTAATCAACAAATTCCTAGGATTTAGAGAATTCAGAAATTTTAGGGAATTTAAAAAATATACAAGGAATTCAAAAAATTCAGAATTTGTAAGGAATTTAAGGAATTCGCAATATTCAAGAATCTCAGGAAATTCAAATGATTCAAGGAATTCCGAATTTTCAAGGCATTTTGGGAATTCTGATGATTCCAGAAATGAAGGAAATTCTAAATATTTAATGAACTTAGAGAATTCAGAATATTCAAGAAAGTCAAATATTCCAGGGAATTTACAGAATTTCAGAGAATTAGGGTAATTTAAATAGTTTATAGAATTCTTGGAATTAATAATATTCAAAAAATGTCGGGAATTTAAAATAATGAAGAATTAGGGGAATATAACATAATGAAAAAAATCGGCGAATTTTTAATTCAAGGAATTCGGAGATTTAAAGAAATTTAGGCTATACTCCTGCTCAAAATAAAAAAATTATACTCATAATAGATTTTATCAATTAAATTGTTTTTACTAACACTAATAAAGTCCAAAAGCTTAAAAGCTTTTTCTTTATCACAAGTATTTTTAGCCATAAAAAATATTTCAAAAGTTGTGAACTGAAAAATAAAATTAAAAAAGTGCTTCTAAACTATAAAAAATAAAATAAACCCACTTAAAAAATTAAAAAATTTGTTTTTCGATTTGAAAGACTTCGAAATTGAATAATTTGAGATTGAAATAAAAATATTTTTCTTGATTTTCAATAAACTATCATTTTCCTTCTAGGTTCCTATCTGGTTTGACAATTTCCAAATAGGATTCACGAAAGTTTTAATAACTCCGAGATTAGTTACTTCCCCCTTCGCTCGTCACAATCATGTTTTTGAAAGTTTGATCAATATTCTCTTAGCCAGAAACATATTTTAGAAATATTAGCGAGAGAGTTTTGATTGAAATCATTTTTGCAAAGGTCATGCGTTTTTAATAATTTTTTATAATAATATTCTCAGATCACCTAAACGGGGGCTAAGTATTCCACATATGGGGGAAAGTGGCACACGCCTAATTCGGTATTTTAAATGCGATATTGCTCCTTCTGTTTTTAACTTAAATTTTAGAATTACAATTTGCATTAAAATTGACTTAATTTCTATTTTCTATTTATATTTTTCACATTTTCCATGGTGTCTACTCTACCAGGAAAACCTGAAATTTTCAGGGAATTTTCATATACCTGAAAAAACTTTGAAAGTTCAGGTAATTTTGTTTAAAACCAGGAAATTATTTCGCGAAAGTGCTTTATTTTTGGTTTAAACTAAATTATAAAATTCATGATCAACGTTTCATTATTGGTAAAAGAAGCTTTATATTACTGCATTTAATTTTTTTTAAACAAGGTTTTTTAAATTTTTTAATTAATTTTTCTTTAACTGAAAATTTAAAAGTTCTATTTTTAGTTAAAAATTGATTGAATTTAGTTGAAAATTCAAGTATCTCGTTAAAACTTCCCGTATTTGCTGAAAATTTACCAGTTTGTTTGCAATATTTTATCTCTTTTGACAAAAAAAAATTTTTAGTTAGAAATTTAATTTTAAAAAATCGTCTTTTTTGATGGATTTAAACTGTTTTTAATTATTTAAATTAAAATCTTTTCGATCCGCACTTTTTCAATTGAAACTGCATGTTTCTGGTTGAAAGATGAGTTGTTTTGTTGGAAATTTGTTTTTTCCTTGTCGAAAAATTAATTTTTTTAGCTTTTAAATTATTATTTTTTAAAGTGAAAATCTCATTATTTCTGTCAAATATGCCATCACTTTGGTTAAAACTTCATCTCTTTAGTTGAAAATTATTTTTTTTTACCAAATATTTAACCACTTAATTTTTTTCTAAATTATCTACTTTAAAATTTATCAGGTTAAATGAAAATTAATGTTTTTAACTAAAAACTTAACTATTCCATTTTTGGTTGAAGGTTCGTATTTTTTAGTTAAAAATGCAACTATTTGCTTAATTTTTTTTCTTTTTTAGTACAAAATTAAACTATTTTGTTGAAAAATTGTCTTATGGTAAAAAATTGATCTTTTAATTCAAAAAGTTAATCTTTTGTTTTGAAAATTTAAGTATTCCAGTTACATATTCATCATTCTATTAAAAAATTATCTTTTTGGTAGAAAATTCCACTATTTTATTTGCAGATCCATTATTTTAGTTAAATATCATATTTATTTTATAAATTTAACTATTCCAGTTAAAGATTGATAATTTTATTTAAAAACTTATTAGTTTGTTTACAAACGAATTTTTTAAACTTAAAATGTATCTGCTTTATTTTTTTTCGCAAGCTGACATTTTTAAATTTAAAATCCAACTATTTTACTGAAAATTTTCATTTTTGATTTTAAAATTTAACTATCTCTATAAACACTTACGTATTTTATTGAAAAATCGTCTGATTTGATATAAAATTAATTTTCTTGTTTAAAAATTAATATTCTCTTGCAAAAATTCACCTTTTTGGTTAAAAATAGATTCAAATTAATCTATTTCAGTTGAAGATTCATCATTTTAATTCAAAATTCATCACTTTTTTTACATAATTTGTTTTTTATTTTATAGAAAATTAATTATTTTAACTAAAAATTTTATTACTCCATTCTTTGTTGAACACTGATATTTTTTAGTTCGAAATTCAACTCTTTAGTTAAAACTTGTTTTTTTTTTAATTATTATTTTAGAAACTGAAAATATAATTATTCCAGTTAAATATTGAACAATTTATTTTTTTAAATTGTAAATTCGTCTTTTTTGGTAGAAATTAATTTTCATGGTTAAAAATTAATCTTTCCGTTTAAATATTTGACAATTTCAGTTGAAGATTCATTAGCTTTTGCTAAAAATTCATTAGTTTGATTAAAAATTAATTTATTTAAAGGGAAAATTTGACAATTACATTTTTGCTTGAAAATTGATATGTTTATTCCAGTTAAAAATGGACCATTTTAGATGAAAATTGTTGATTTTGGTTAAAATATATAGGGTGCCATTTAAACTTTTTTTGTTAAAAACTCAGCATTTTGTTTTAAAATTCTACTATTTCAGTTAAAAATTAATTATTGTATTTTAAAATTAAACTTTTTGGTTTAAAATTCAATGACACTTCTTTTTTTTTCTTGATAATTAAATGATTTTTTTAAATTAGAAATTAGACTATACTATTTTTTGTTTAAAATTGATCTTTTTTAGTTGAAAATTCAACTATTCCAGTTAAAAATTTACGACTTTAGTTGAAAACGCATGACTTAAGTTAAAATTGAAAGTACTTGGCTGATAATTTAACGATTTCAGTTGAAGATTCAATTATTTTAGATAAAAATCCACAATTTTGGTTGAAAATTAATTATTATCAACCTAAAATTTAACTTTCCCATTTTTGATTGAAAATTGGTATTTTTCAGTTCAAAATTTAACTATTTGCTTAAAAAATTGTATTTTGTAGTACAAAACTGAACTATTTCGTTGAAAATTCATACAATTTGTTGAAAAATCGTGTTTTTTGGTAAAATTTTCATCTTTTTGTTTAAAAATTCATCTTTTTGGTTTAAAATTCAACTATTTAAGTTGAAGATTCATCACTATAGTTAAAAATTCATCAGTTTGGGTTATAATTAATTTTTTAACTGAAAATGTATCAGTTCCATTTTTGTTTGCAAATCGATATTTTTTTATTCAAATCTAACCATTTGGCTCAAAATTTGTCTTTTTAGTTAAAAGTTCAACTATTTCTTTAAAAAATTTTGTTTTGGTATTTTTTAGTTTAAAATTCAACATTTTGGTTGAAAATTGATCTTTTTTATTTTAAATATAAGTATTTAGTACTTCCGATTATTTAATTAATCGATGGTGCATTGATAAATTGAATCCTTAGAAACTGAAAAAAAACATTATTTATAATAATCTCGTAAAACTGTACATATTTCGAATTGACTGTTTAAAAAAATGAGAAATATTTGAATGACTCCGTACCATGAAAAATGATATCTGGAAAAATTTTTATATCTGGAAAAACCTGGAATTTTCAAGGAATTTTATTCCAGGATTTGAGTAGACACCCTGATCTATTTCAAACTATTAATCATTATTTTAGTATTTTACTGCGAATTTTTAATTTTAAAATTGAACCGAATTAATTTTTTTACTAACAAAAAAATATGATTATAATCACTTTTTAAGATTTTTAAATCTGCTCATTGATATGGAGACTAAAATTCCGACCATTTTGTTTAAAATTTAGTTAGTTTTATAAAAATTCAACTCGTTTTTTAAAAAGTCATCTTTTGTGGTCGAAAATTTAACCGCTTTCTTGAATATTCGTCTATTTAGAGGAAAAATTCTTCAGTTTTTATTAAAATTTCATCTTTTTTTTTTATAGAAAAGTCGTGTTTCTTGGTTGAAAATTATATTTTTTGTCCAAAATTTATCTTTTAATGGCATGAAAGTCCAGCATTATATTTTTAGTTAAAAAATATTATTAATAGGTTGAAAATTTAATAATAATGATGAAAATTGCACAATTTTGTTAAAAGGTTAGTTTTTAAATGAAATTAAACTGTTTTGTTAAAATCTCGTAATTTGAAGTCGAACATTACAATATTTGATCGAAATTTCAACTTTATTTGTAGCAAATTCGTCTTTTTGGCTTATAAATCCAACCATTTGGTAGAAAATTAAAATATTATGTTGAAAATAAACTTTTTGGTTGAAAATTCATATTTTATGGTTGAAAATGTTACTGTTTTTGGAGAAAATTTTTTGTTTGCCTGAGCAATTCAACAACTTGGTAGAAAATTTAATTTTGTTGAAAATTAAGTTTTTGTCGAAAATTCATATTTTTAGGTTGAAAATTTAACTATTTTATAACAAATTTAACTTGTTTTGGCTTATAAATTCTACAATTTGTTAAAATGTGCAATTGTATTGTTGAAAATTTACACTTGGCATATAAATTCAAATATTTGGTTAAAAATTCATATTTTTTTCTTTCAAAATTAATCTGTATTTTTTTAGACATTTCGTCTTTTTGGCTTATAAATTCAACATTTTGGCAGAAAATTAAAATGTTTGTTTGCAAATGAACTTTCTTCTTTAAAATTCATTTGTTTTGTTGCAAATTCGTTTATTTTTCTTGTTGAACATTCAACTATTTTGTTGAAAATTCGTTTTTTATTTTGAAAAGTAAAGAACCTTGGTTGAAAATTAATTTTTGATATGAAAAATCATATTTTCGGTTTCAAAATGTACACGTTTTTTAGAAAATTCGACTTTTCACTATAAAATTAAAATAGTTGGTTGCAAATTGATTTTCTTATTGAAAATTCAATTTTTTTGTTGCATATTAGTTTCTTTAAAGAACATTAAACTGTTGGGTCTGAAAATTCAACAGTTTTTTAAAAATTCAAGTATATTTTGAAGTTAAGTCCTTTTTTTAATTCTTCTTTTTGGCTGAAGATTTCAATGATTTGATAAAAAATTCAAATATTTGGTTGAAAATTCATATTTTGGATTTCATAATTGAACTATTTTGGGTTCCGAATTAAAATATTTTGTTGAAATTTCAAGTATTTTGGTTGAAAAGTCAACTGTTTTTGTATGGAATTCGTCTTTTTGGATGAAGTATTCGATGATTT
>JAAAKG020135019.1:0-13664 GCA_010014905.2 Druon quercuslanigerum
GGAAGTCCAAAGTGGGTTTATGCCAGGAAGGTCATGTACAGATCAAATATTCAGCTTAAGGCAAATCACAGAAAAGATTTTGAGAGTGGGCAAAAAAGTTTTCTGTACATTTGTTGACCTAGAAAAAGCTTTCGGCAAGATAGATAAAAGTAAACTTTGGAAAGTCCTGAAAGAGTGCGGAGTAAATGGATAGCTCGTACAAGCTATAACAGCGATATATATGGGTGGCAAAGCGAGTGTAAGGGTAAATGGGAAATCGAGTGACTTGTTCAATATCATACAAGGCGTTAGACAAGGATGCGTTATGTCTTCATGGCTATTTATATTATTTATGGACAAGTGTTTAAAAATAGCCCTTTTCGACGAAAAAGGTGTTGATCTCGAAACAGTAAGGGTACGTGGCTTAGCGTTCGCAGATGATAAGGTTGTCATGGCAGGATCCATCGAAAACTTGCAAAGAATGTTGAATAAATTAAATGCAAGAATGAAGAGCATGGGCTTTAAAATGAACGTAAATAAAACAAAAACTATGCTGTTTTGAAGGAGAGATTGAGAAAACAATGTGCAATACTGTATTAAATATTGAAAGAATTGAACAAGTGGATAAATTCGTATACCTCGGCAGCTTATTTTCTAGGGACAGGAAGATAGACAGGAGTTAGCTAGACGCATAAACGAAAGTTAGAAGGTTATTGGTAGCGCACGCCCCCTTTAGAATTAAAGATATGTAAAATAAGGCTAGAATGGCAATACATAATTCTATATTTGTACCATTTGTACTATACGGCAGCGAGACATGGACATGTCAAGAAAAAGATAAGAGTAAAATTAACGCGATCGACATGAGATTCCTGCGCAAAATATGCGGGAAAACTCTAATGGACAAAGTGAGTAACGAGATAATCCTTAAGGAATGTGGTGCGGAAAAACGCTAGTTGACACATGGGAAAGAAATCGGTTAAGATGGTTCGAGCATGTTGAGAGAATGAAGGATGAGCGACTAACGAAACAAGTATATCAAGGTGAAGTAAATGGCAGCGTGCCCAGAGGCAGACCGCGGAATGAATGTTTAGAATGTGTGAATGAGACCCTAGTTAGAAGGGACACAAGAAGCCATAGAAACACGAGAGCCTGCATAAAAAATTCATGGACGTTAAAGGACCTAAAAAAGTATATCAGGATAGAAAAGTATGGCGAAAAATAGTTAATAAGAAGAGTGTTAACAGAGTAAATGACGCCTAAAACAAAAGACCTCGGATACAAATGGACCCAAGGTGGGGAACCTCACATGACGACTCTGTGAGGATCTTCACTTGTTGTGATGGCTTAAGAGATTGATCAGCAACCTAGGTCGGAACAGTTTTTCGGAATAAAAGTGTTATTTACATAAATAGTGGGCGAATTCTAGATCAATCTAAATATTCTATAACCCCTTTCACAGACTACTATTTTCCCCACCGAGTAAGTCACGCCAACCTCGAAAGGGAAACAACTTAATGGTGTAATAATAATAATAATTCGATTTACTGTCGAACACTTGTAGAAGATATCTGTCATCTACAATACTTTTTTCATACATTTTTCTATATCTCGCGTTGTAATGCTAAGGACAGGATTTTGTTTTTCGTATTATTTTTTGTATATGCAGAAAAATATCCTACATTTAAAAAAAAAGATTTTTACGTATCTCGCGTCTTTTGGCGTAATATTGAAATTTTTGATTTACTGCATATTACTTACGATAAATAAAAACAAAATTAGGAGTCTTTTGGAAAATGGCGAAGACATTTTGTAGGATTTTGCAAAAGTTTTAATTTCTCTTTGTGACTCTTTTTCGTATTTTACGTCGTTCGCTTCAAAACTGGAATCCTGTGGTGTCAAAATTCCAGCAATTATAATATTTTGTCAATCATAAATGTTTAAAATGCATAACATTATCACAAAGTTGCATCTCTTTTTTGAGTGAATAACTTTTGTATCGATTTCTTTTCGTAGCTTTTTTTTTGCGTCAACCATTTTTTTAGTAACTTGTGTCGTTTTTCGACGAATTTCTTATTCTTTTTATTTTTAATGTTTTACGCAATTTAAACAAAAAGTACGCATCCTTTTAGCTAGTGATTATTAACGAATTTTTAGATATTTTTTTAAATTAAAATTTTTGTAAATTAAAAAATGGAATTTTTTATTATTTTTGGTGCAATCAAAATTTAAATTTTCGATTTTGCAAGAAAATCCAAAAACTTGTTAGGATAATCTTGTAGAGCTTCCAAAAAACAATGTTTTTCTTTTCATGACTTTTTTCATATCCTGCGTTGTATGGCCTAAAATTTTCATTTTCGATTACTTTTAAAGTTTCAAACATACTGTAACTCTGAGAATTTTCTTTTTATCGAAAAAGTCATTACAATAAATTGTTCGACACTTTTAATACTATGAATATCCGTACATAGAATTTTTAAATTCGGAAGAAAATGGTCTAAACAATTTCCAAAATGCGCTCACTTTTTGAATTTTCATTCAAAATTTCTGTTAAACGAACTTTTCAGTTGTTCTAGAGCATAAAAAAGTGTGCAGAAGATCGATTTGAGCCTGTCATTTTTTCAATAGCTAACGTTTTTACGGAAGCACAGAAAGACAGATGGAAGCCATCGTAAAAACTTGATTTTCGGTTTCTGATGGTCTCAAAATGTGGAAATCCGCTGACAAACTGTGCTGTCGAATTTCGGACAATTCTAATACTTTCTCAATCATAAATAATGAGAATGTAATAAATATTATAATACCAAATTTGAAAACCAACGTTTTTTCCACGTATATTCTGTGTATCATGTCTGTAATCAGGTATAAATTTAGAAAGAAAAATATTAATCATTTCGATAAAATTATTTTTTCAAAAAAAGAGTTAAATGAATATATTTTTGCTTTAATTCGAGGAATTAGTAAACTGAGATAAAAACTGTAAAAAGTAAGAATTATAAATTTAAGATTAGAATGACAGGAGATTCATCTAAAATTTAATTACTGCTTTTTTGTTTAAACTTCAGAAGTGCCTACAGCGCCTCGAAAAAACTGTTCAACTTATTTAAAATTTTTATTGCACTTAGCTTTAAAACGTATGAATTTATGAGATTATACACCGCAGAAGGTAAGTTCCTGCTCTCCAATTTATCTTGTAACAAGTGTAAAATTCTCCATACACAATGGAAATAACGATCAGTATATAAATTAAAATATTCTGAAAAATATTAGTTAATTTTTTGACGACTTAGAGTTCCTTTTGAATCATTTTTCTCCATAGGATAAAAAAATGAAGATCGGTGGTGCTTTTCTCTTCGGTTTCGTGGTTTTAGTTGACTCTATTGGTGAATATAAAATATTATATAGTAATTGATTTTTATACCGTTACGGACTGAAATCGTACAGTTTAATACTATAATAACTTAATAAATTTTAGAAGAACTTTTAGGTTTTATACTTTACACTCATTTCCCTATTCTTCTCATTCAACTTTTTTTAAAGAATTCTTCTTTCTTCCCCTGTTTCTAAAAAAATTCCGTTTAGATTTTTATCGTTTTCGCATAAATGTTAAATTAATTAACAGAACCCATTAAATAACTACAACAATTTTCGATTAAACAGTCTACTATTTTATTTTTGGTTGGGAATTTTACTTGCTTGCTCAAGCATTCTACTATTTGGTTAAAAATTAATTTTTTTCTTGTAAGTGAGACTGTATTGTAAGAAAGTCAACTTTTGTAATGAAAAATCCAACTACTTGGATGAAAGTAATGAAATAAAAATTAAAATTAAATTAATCCTTTTTAGTTTAAATTGCAACCGGTTAAAATTTAATTTCTCTCGGGTAAGAGATTCATTATTTCAGTGGAAAATAGAACTGTTTTTTTTTCAAATTTCATTCCTTCTACAGTGAATAAAATTTCACTTTTGAATGTTTTCCGGGAATTTACTCAAATATTCTTTGATTCTACAGCATGGAATTTAAATGCGCAATAAAAAAAATAAAAATTCAACTTCTTCGATGAAAGTTGAAATCCTTTGCAAAAATTGTATTTTTTTGCTAAATTTGTCAAGAAGTGAATAAGTTTTTTAATTGCAAATTTCACTGTTTGTAGGAAGTTCGTCTTTTTTGTTTGCGAATTCATCTCTTTTGATAAAAATTTAACTTTTTTCGGTACAAAATAGAATTTTTTGGTGGAGATTTCAACTATTTGATTGATAATTCAATTATTAACTTAAAATCTTCACTATGTAAAAGAAAAATACCTTCTGGGTAGAAAATTATTTTTGTTTAGTTAATTTTTTCCTTAAATGTTAACTGGTCTATTTTTTCGATATAAATGTCTGAATAGCTGAATTCTCCGATTTTTTTCAAACATCGTATACTTATGCATTTTGACTCGCTGATTACGAATATGATAGGTAAAATTTAGAACCAGGCGATTTTCATAGTAAAACTGAAAAAAACCGCAAAACTCATGGTTTTTTTCATTTATGTAAGCAAATATGCAAAATTTTGCAAAATCTTTCAGACCAAAGTTATAGATCTCTTCAAGATACATATTTTTCGTAACATACATTTTTTGTGAGAGTTATGATTTTCACGATTATTGGTAATAATCGATTTTTATTTTCAAAAACCATAAAATTTATGGCTTTTGCGTTTTTCTAATCCAATACGCACAATATCGCTAAAATTTTTTTAAAAAGTTGTATAGCTCATCAAGTGACACATTTTTGGCTTCAAAAGTTTTTGTCTGCGATTGATATTTTTCGCAAAAAAGAGTGATAAATCGATTTTTATAAAAAAAAAACTTGAAAATCGAGGTTTTTTGAGTTTCGCTCAGCCAGTGCACGAGATTTCTTAACATATTTTCCATAAAAGTTGTAGATTTTATGAAGATACACATTTTTTGTTTTAAATATTTTTTTCTACTGGCCAATAGTATTGCTCTGACCAGTCACAGGGGTGCCTTCATAACCCCAATGGGACCTGGAAAAGGGGATAAGGGTTTGACCAACATTATTTCTGTGATAAGACACAGGGGTGTCTTCCAACCCCGCAACGGGACCTGGAAAGGGGTAGGAGTTTGAATATCATTATTTCTGTGACCAGTGACAGGCGTGCCTTCATAACTCCAATGGGATCTGGAAAAGGGGATAAGGGTTTGACCAACATTATTTCAGTGATCAGTCACAGGGGTGTCTTCCAACCCCGCACGGGACCTGGAAAGGGTTAGGGGTTCGAATATAATTATTTCTGCGACCAGTCACAGGGGTGCCTTCATAACCTAAATGGGACCTGAAAAAGGGCATAGGGTTTGACCAACATTATTTCTGTGTCCAGTTATAGGAGTGCCTTCCCGCGCCCGATGGGACCTAAAAAAGGGGTAGGGGTTTGACCAACATTATTTTTTTTACGATTCATAGGGGTGCCTTTTCGACCACCACGGGACTTGGGAAAGTGGTAGGGGGTTTGACCAACATTAATTATGTAGCCAGTCACAGCGGTGCCTTTGCGCTCCCCACGAGACGCTGGAAATGGGTGGGGAAAATGGTAGGGATTTGACCAGCATTATTTCTGTCATTAGTCACAGAGGTGCCTAATTACTCTTGTCGTCAAAAAATTTGCAGAATTTTGCATATTGGCTGAGATAAGCTCAAAAATCCAAGATGTTTATGGGTTTTTTTTACATGAAAATCGATATATCATGAATTTTCTGAAAACTATCACTCGCAGAAAATAATATTTGAAAGAAAAAATATGTATCTCAAGTGGAGCTACAACTTTTGTAAAGAGTATTTTGCAAAATTTCGCATATTGTCTCAGATAAACGCAACTATGACTCTTATGGTTTTCTCATGGTTTCAGCATGAAGATGGAAAAGTCGCCAATTTTCGCTATGAAATTCGTAATCAGCGCATCAAAGTAAATAAGTATGCGGAATTTAAATAAAATTGAATAATTCAGCTAATTGTAACTGCACCCTTAATTTCCCTATTACTCCCATAATCTGGGAGATTCGCAAATAGTTCGAAATATCGTAAAATTGTTTTTAACAGCCCCTAAGAGCACATAGAAGTATATGCTTATAAAAAAACAACTTACATCTAAATTATTCGCACAATGTGTAGGTTTTATGAATACAACATTTATTTAAATAAAAAAATTTATCTCAATGTTTCAGTTCTCAATGATCTACGCCCCTACTACGAACAAGGGGCTAATCTTCCTCTGATTTTTGTTTCCAAAGAAATTCGGGCTTCAGAAGGTGAATATTATTATTGATATCAATACTATTATTATTAAATAAAACAAAAAATGTTTCGGATAAACGTCAAAGAGAAGCTGGTAATGCATTCGATTATTATCAACTAATTTTTATTTCACTATCAGGTCGATTAAATGGTGTGAGCCACATTGCCCAATTGGTAGTGTATGTGGACGCACCTGCACTTTTTTCAGATTACCTAATAATAAAGTATTTTAAATAATATAGATTTAATAGTTTCTATTTATAAACTTAAGATAAGATATTGATCTACGTTCTACACATTTGGCGATCACATTTTCGATTATATTTTGTGCTTTATGGAATCGCTTCAGTTCTGCGTGGCACATTACCCGCTTCTACCCCAAATCACTCTGTTCGATAGCCTCGTTACATTCTTTTACAAGGTGCACGTAATTATTAACTTTTCCTATCCTCTCTTCTGGTTGACTTTTCTATAAAAACCTTATGATCTGAAAACGCTAACCCACGTACCACCACTGCCCAAAATCCACACATTCTTCGTTTAAGAGGGCCATTCTCAAACAATTGTCCATGAATATAATAAATAGCAAAAATTAATTCTTATACGCGTTTTACAAATGCATATATTGTTTCTTTGTGCTTTTAGGATCCAATGGTTATTATGAACTGGACGAAAATAGTCGTCCACGTCTACTCCGAATTGGTGTAAATTTTGTACAAATAGATCATACCATCATTGGAAATGGAGTCAATAATATAATTCATCCACTGTTTGATGAAGAAGGCCACATAATTGTTGTACATTTTGGGGTTAAAAGGAAAATTGACTTAGAAGAAGCTCCAACATATGGTATATTCAGACGTTATGTCCGAGCACCTGCAACATATAATTATGGGCGTGAGGAATTTGAGTAATTTTGTGATTGAAATAAAATTTCGTTTGTGATTCAAAGACGGTTTAAAACGTTACTGGAGATTTAGATTATATCAAAGCTAGATTTATTATGTTTCTTAGTGTTACAGTAATTTCTAATAGTCAACGTTTTCTATTCGTAACATTTATGTTCAACTCCAGATGAAAAATTATACTTCGCATCAGGAAAAATATACAATTGAATCACATTTTATGAAAAACACGTGCTTTTATTTCCTATCCAACTTATTAAAGCAAACAGTGCAACATGTCGAAAATAACATTTCAAGAATATTTTTTTTAATGGATAAAAATATTAATCGCACCAGAAACTTTTGCGATACAAAAAAATTTAGAATTGGAACTATATGAACTTGGGAAATGAAAGTTGGTCAGGCAATTCGCAAAAAAATATTTGTGTAATATGGAGTGCCCTCAAAGTGAGGGATACCTAAAACGAATGACCTTGAAAAAAAATGGGCCGGATTAGAGAGCTTTACTTAGCGCAAATGATAAAAGTAAAAAGTCTGAATTTTACTATTGTATTATCAGTTAATTTCTATTGGTATACCCCCCCCCCTTATACCTAATTACATCTCCAACGCTGCCCCCTCTCACTTTTCTCATATAAACTCCTTGATCCCCGAATAAAAGCGAGTGAATCATACTCAATCCGAAATGGGTTAGCCCTAATTGTATATCAATAATATTTATAACAAAAATTATATAAATAATTTTTCAGATAAAAAGCCTCACATACCTTTTAAAATAAATTTCAAAAAGCTACGTCAGACATTACGCAATTTATAAAGATTATATTATACAATAAATCTTTTACGCTTAGCGATTTTTTTTATTCAATTATTGTTCTTGTAATATTAAATCCTGCTTCTCTTTATAAAGTCAAGAATGGCTTTTTAAGAGTTATCAAAAATTTTTTGTATAGGGCACTTTATATAAAACTTTGTTTATACATTATATTATTAATTGATTTTTTTCCAAATTGCTTAGCCGATTTCGATTCCAAAAATTCATAAAGATGACTTAAGAAAAATAAAGAAAAATGTTACTTAGCAAATCGTTTGCATCACACATAATTTGGTTATATTGCATGAAAAAGCTTAATAACTTAATAACATAGTTATTATTGAGACACTTTTTGTTAAAAATTAATTACGTGAATTTTTTATTTGAGGCAATTAAATTGTTACATAATATTCAAAAGTCGGTTATAAGAATATTTTGGGTTTTAAAAGGACCTGAAACGAAGAATAAAACAAAATATTGCAGAAAGTTACAACTTAATACGTAAAGATAATTTTTTTTATCAAAATAATAATAAATTTCAAAAGTATACCTTCTTTTAACTGTTTACTTTTATTTATAACTTTTGATTTTTTCTCAAGTTTTTATTATATTATTTTATGTTTTCTTTATATTGGATATGATCTTTTAGATGCATTTTTATAATAAGACCTATACTTTTATCTTATAATTTTACAAATAGAAGCAAATAATAGTTATTATTTAATTTTTTAAAAAGCACAACATTTTAAAAAAATGGTGAAAGGTATATAATTATTAAAAATCAAATTTCCCTTAATAAGAGTATCAGAACTTAAAGAATTCATATAAAGTCAAGAAACCTAAACCTGTAAAAAACATTTAATTCAATCGATGCGTGGAACTTTCAATATTTTACTTAAGTGTAGATTTTAAATAATTTCATCCCAAATGTAAAGAATTATTCCTAACTTTAAAATGAAAGAATTTGGAAGATTGCAACAAAAAATGTGATTTTACACACGGAAAATATAAATGTTAATACAGTTTTTTTTTGAATTTGTAGAAATACGAAAATTAGCGATTTTATTTTACAAGTAAAGCACATTACAGAATTCCTCTTCTTCTCCCTTTTTTAAAAAACTTTCTTTTACTGGTTCGTACCGAATAAATAGGATTTAATAAGAAAATCATAAATTTTTTGTTTAAAGTAAATTGTTTTAATTAAAAATTCCATTATATTGCTCCTAACAATTTATTGTTTTAAATGTTTTGCGTGAAATTTTCAATATTTTACTTAAGTACAGATTTGAAACAATTTAATCCCAAATTCTCAAAAGTCATCGAAGTAATCTATTATTTTATTTAAGTATTTCAAGAACTATTTCTTGCTTTCAAATGAATGAATTTTGGAGAAGGCAACGAAAAATGTGATTTTACACATGGAAAATATAAATGTTAATACAATTTGTATTAAATTCCTTAAAATACGAAAATTAACGATTTTATTTTTCAAGTAAAGAATCTTACAGAATTCCTCTTCTTTCCCCATTTATAAAGAACTTTCTTTTACTGGTTTGTACCGAATGAATAGAATTTAATGAGGAAATTATTATTTTTTTCATTAAAAGTAAATTGTTTTAATTAAAAATTTAAATATATTGCTCCTAAAAATTTATAGTTTTTAATTAAAAATCCAAATATTAAACTTTAAATTAAATTTTTTCTTCGGTTACAATTTCAATTACTTGGTTATAAAATTAACTACTTTGTTAAAAATGTATTTTATTAGTTAATGATTTAATTATTTTGTTTAAAAAATTAATGTGCTTAACTAAAACTTTTACCAGAACATTTTTTGTTGCCGATTTATATTTTATAGCTAAAAATTTAACTATTTGTTCATTAAGACATTTTTTTTGTTAAAAAATCATATATTTTGAATTAAAAGTGCAACTTTTTTTTGTCGAAAAATAGTCTTTTCAGGTAAAGATGTATAATTCATTTCTAAAAATTCTTCTTTATCGCTTAAAAATTATATTATTTTGGAAAAAAATGCTATTATTCAGTTTTTTTGTGAATCCAAATGCTTTTGATTTAAACTTTAATTATTTTTTAGTTGAAATATCAACTTTTACATTTTTTGTTTAAAATTAATTCGTTTGTTGGATTGATATGTTTTTTTTATTAAAAGTTTTTTTGTTTGAAATATCAGGAATTATATTTTTGATTTACACGTAAGCTTCTTTGAATGAAAATTAAACTGTCTTTGAATAAATTTGCCCTCTTGACTTGAAAATTTGAGCCGATTGGTCCAAAATGTAGCCTTGTCTGTTGAAAGCTCAAATATTTGATTATAACTGTTGGGTTATCAATTAGTTTTTAATCAAATTTAATTATTTTTTTTGCAATCCATGCTCTGCTTCAAATTTTAAATATTTGGTTAAAAATTTAACTATTTTCTTAACAATTCTACGATTTTTTAAAGAATTCGTATTTTCTTAAACGAAACTGTATTATTTACATTTCCTTCAGCTCAAAAGTTCCACAATTTTATTGTAAATGGTTGGGTGAAAACTTTTTTTTAATGAACTATTTTGTTAAAAATTCGTCTATTTAAATTAAAATTTCAACTATTTACGTGTGAAAAAAACTACGTCAACAATTTTTTCCTGAAAGGAAGGGGTATATGTATTATAAATATAATGAAATTTCAAGAAATTGTTACTTCATAATTTTGAAATAATTTTTATCGAACCCAGCTTATGAACCACTTAAACAATGAGTTTCAAGAAAAAATATACATTCCTGATTCAGAAAAAATTTAAACCTTGTTCTTTGTGAACCCGTGAAACTTTAGAATCGAACTTTTCGGTACCGCATGGTGTTTCCCACTGTTTCTAGGTCACTGTCCAAGATGGGCGCAAAAACTTCAATAATTCGATTAGGCAACCTTTTGTTTCCTTTCAAAGTTTCTGTTTTCAATTTGGAATGAAGGGAAAAGGTAAATTGAAGAAATCCTTCTCCAAGATTAAAGACTTCTATTCCAGTTGAATGAAAATTTAATGAGGGCTCTAAAGTTACGAGAACTTTCTTCAATTGTACTCAGCTTCTTGAGTATCTTCAGTTTAATACCTTTGAAGTAAGTGCATCCGAGAGAAAAAAACATTTGAATCGATTGAGAAACTCTCCGCACTTTAAGCAAATTTTCCTCTAAATAATTCTGAAAACACTGTAATAGCGGGAAAAATTGTACTTTTTAACATAAATTTAAGTGTAAACTTTCAAAAAAAGTATTTTAAACCCTGTAATTTTTCTTCGTAAAAAAACCTTTTTTTCAAACTTACTATTGAATTTATATTATCCCCTTTTATTTTGAAGACAAAGACATAAAAATGGAAAAAAATAATGAAGAAAAACTGATCTCATATTTAAGAATCACCTTAAATGAATTTTTCATTCATTGTTGAACATAAAAAAATATTACTGAGAACTTAAATTTTATGTGCACAAGGAACCCTCGGATGCAGGAATTAATTTTTCAACGCAATTACTCTCGTATAAAAAGCAGGCAATCTTCTTTTATCTAGATCTCTAAAAAGTTCTTTTTTTGGGTGTAAAACTATTTTTTGTTAAAAATGTATACTTTTTGATTCGCCCAGTTCAATTTGATTCATTCTTAATTGAAAACTACTATTTTCTAAAATTCTCATTTTGGCTTGAAACTTCATCTGCTTTAGTTTCATTTTTCAAAATGCTACGTTTAGGCAAAAAGTTGATCCTTTTCGGTTGAGGTTTTAAATATATTTTTTTAATGCGACTTTTTTGTGTAAATCACTTTTTTTTATTTAAAATTTAAAAAAATTTTATTTAAATTTGAAACTTTTATTTTAAGGTTAAATTATTCTTTAAAAAATATTTTTCGTTGTGAATTTATTTCGTTAGTTCAAAATTAGTTTTTTTTTTTTGGTATAAAAATTATTTTTGCAAATGAAAACTTATTTACTTTAATTAAATATTCACCATGTTAGTTAGAAATATTTTAGTTAGATTAGAAGTTTGACTACTTTGTAAAATATTATTTTCTTATAATTTATAACTCTATCCTTTTTTTGCTGAAATTTCAAATTTTTGGGTTGAAATTTAAACTGTTATGTTCTAAATTCGTTTTTTTTCTAAAAAGCTAGGTATTTCTTATGGCCATTAATTTTTCTTTCTTGAAATGAGAGTAAACTATTTATTTAGGAATTTATTTTTCTTTGTCAAACAAAATTAATTGTTTAAACTACTTTACTCTTTTTGCTTAAAAAATTTAACTATTTATTGAAAATGCAACTGTCCTTGGTTGAACTTTAATCTTTTTTTATAAAAAATTCTTCAGTTAAGTTAAAAACCCAACTGTTTACACTACCATCGGAAATTATGAGATGGATTGACGCAAGCGCTTTTAAAAATCACTGCTGGATTTGAACCACGATAACTCAACGAAAAAAGATGACAGGGCATTTAAAAAAAAAAACAGGTGGAAAGCCTATGAAATTCCGCGTCTAGTAATGTCAAACAGATTATTTTCGATCTGCTGAAGAAAATACAGCACGTGGTAAGTTGTAAAAAAAAATTCTAGATTTTCTAAGACTTTGTACCTCGACTTCAACTTTTAGAATGACCTAGGAAAATTGTTGCAAAAATCTAAAAATTATACAACATAGAGCCTTAAATTTTATCTTTAATTTGAGCCAAAGAAAATTAAAAAATCTTCATCGGTTCCCGAGATACGATTAAAAAAGTTTAATCGTATCTGAGTTGAGTTTTAGTCGACGATCACGGTTTTTGGCCGGTCTGCTGCTCGCCTCCTTCGTTGAGGCAGGACCGAATAGGCCCCGCGCATAGGTGGTGATTGATTAGGGCTCTCTTATACGTTTGACTCTGTTCTTTAGTAATTTTTATTTCAAATTATTGTAATTTTTTAAAACTATTTATTGTTTTTTTTTAAATTACTTACAATTATTTTAATCTGGAAATATCCCCATATTCAAGAATAAAAAAATAATGAACTGTTTATTTTTATTTTTTAAAATTTTTATCTACTAAAATATTATTAAAAATGTAGATATAATGTCAGTACAGGTTGATATTAACAATGACTATAAAAATTTAGAGTTAAATGTGAAAAAATGCTTTTAAACGAGAAAATTAACCTGGATTTGATGGTAAAAATATTTACTTTATGTGAAGAAGGATTTCATTATGGTAAATTATAAATTATAATAATATATAATAATAATTCTATTATTGTTCACTTATAATATTTTTGAGTGTTTTTCACATAAAAAATTTGTTTAGAATTTAGATGCCTAATTCGTTTGAAAAATAGTTTATCCTCGTAACAATATATCTACATTTTTATTAATATTCTAGTTGATAAAAAATCTAAGAAATAAAAAAACTGTTTATTATTCTTTTATTCTTTATTATAGGGATATTTTTTAATTGAAATAATTGTAAATAATTTTTAAAAAACAATAAATAATTTAAAAATTTACAATAATTTGAAATAAATATTACTGATGAACAGAATCAAAAGTATAAGAGAGCCCCAATCAATCACAACCTCTGTGCGTGGCCTATTCGGTCCTGCCTCAACGAAGGAGGCGAGCAGCAGACCGGCCGTGAACCGTGATCGTCGACTAAAA
>JAAAKG020135020.1:2748-13664 GCA_010014905.2 Druon quercuslanigerum
TATTAAATTGTAAATTGTGAATTATAAATTGTAAATTTTAAATTGTAAATAGTCTTTGCTGCTTTTTTCTTACCAATTCTTAGAATAATTTATATTATTATTGATAAGCATTTTCATTTTCTGCATTTTATAATATGCATAATATGTACATTTTTGGTGATATAAATTGTACATTGTAAATTGTACATTGTCAGTATTGTAAACTAAAAATTGTACATATTAAATTGTAAATTGTGAATTATAAATTGTAAATTTTAAATTGTAAATAGTCTTTGCTGCTTTTTTCTTACCAATCCTAAGAACAATTTATATTATTAATGATAAGCATTTTCATTTTCTGCATTTTATATTATGCATAATATGTACATTTTTGGTGATATAAATTGTGCATTGTAAATTGCACATTGTCGACATATTCTACATCGTAAATATTTTAGATTGCGAATATTATATACTGAAGATTGTATGTCATGTAAATTGTTCATATTAAATTGTTGATATTCTAAATTCTACACTGTCGATATTGTTTGTCAATGTTGTACGCTGTAAATATTGCACATTGTCAATATTGTAAATTAAAAATTGTACATATTAAATTGTAAATTTTGAATTGTGAATTGTAAATTGTAAATTGAAAATGTTAAATCTTTAAATTTTAACTATTAGTTGTGAAATACAAATTGTAAATTGTATATTATAAATTTTATGCATTATAAATAGTACACTATTAATGGTGTACGTTCTCAATATTGCACACTGTCAATTTTATAAATTGCAAATAGTAAATTGTAAATTATAAATTGTAAATTGTACATTGTAAGTATTCTTTGCTATTTGTTTCTTACCAATCCTCAGAACAGTTCATATTAACAATGATAAGCTTTTTCCATTTTGTGCATTTTACAATATGCATAATGTGTAAATTTTTCGTGATATAAATTGTACATTGTAAATTGCACATTGTCAGCATATTCTACATCGAAAGAATTTTAGATTGAGAATATTATATACTGAAGATTGTATGTCATGTAAACTGTTCATATTAAATTGTTGATATTCTGAATTCTACACTGTCAATATTGTACATTGTCAATGTTGTACGCTGTAAATATTGCACATTGTCAATATTGTAAATTAAAAATTGTGGATATTAAATTTTAAATTGTGAATTATAAATTGTAAAATTTAAATTGTAAATTGTATATTATAGATTGTAAATATTACTCTAGAAAATATAAATTGTACATTGTAAACAGTCTTTGCTATTTGTTTCGTACCAATCCTGAGAACAATTTATATTAACAATGATAAGCTTTTTTCATTTTGCGCATTTTATAATATGCATAATATGTGCATTTTTGGTGATATAAATTGTACATTGTAAATTGTACATTGTCAATATATTCTACATCGTAAATATTTTAGATAGCGAATATTATACACGGTAATTTTTATGTAATGTAAACTGTTTATTTTAAATTGTTGATATTCTAAATTCTACACTGTCAATATTTTACATTCCCAATGTTCTACGTTGTAAATGTTGCACATTGTCAATATTGTAAATTAAAAATTGTGGATATTAAATTTTAAATTGTGAATTATAAATTGTAAAATTTAAATTGTAAATTGTATATTATAGATTGTAAATATTACTCTAGAAAATATAAATTGTACATTGTAAACAGTCTTTGCTATTTGTTTCGTACCAATCCTGAGAACAATTTATATTAACAATGATAAGCTTTTTTCATTTTGCGCATTTTATAATATGCATAATATGTGCATTTTTGGTGATATAAATTGTACATTGTAAATTGTACATTGTCAATATATTCTACATCGTAAATATTTTAGATAGCGAATATTATACACGGTAATTTTTATGTAATGTAAACTGTTTATTTTAAATTGTTGATATTCTAAATTCTACACTGTCAATATTTTACATTCCCAATGTTCTACGTTGTAAATGTTGCACATTGTCTATATTGTAAATTAAAAATTGTACATAATAAATTGTAAATTGTGAATTTTGAATTATAAATTGTAAATTCAAAATGTAAATTTTTAATCTTCAATTGTATGTTGCAAAATTTAAATTTTAAATTGTACATTATAAACACTGTCAATATTTTATTACACTCTTAATTTTGTACGTTGTGAAAATATTACACATTGTCAATATTGTAAACTAAAAATTGTGGATATTGAATTGTAAATTGTGAATTGTAAATTATAAATTGTAAAATTTAAATTGTAAATTGTATATTATAGATTGTAAATATTAAATTGCACATTATAAATTGTACATTGTAAATAGTCTTTGCTATTTTTTTCCTACCAATCCTGAGAAAAATTCATATTAACAATGATAAGTTTTTCCATTTTGTGCATTTTACAATATGCATTATATGTCAATTTTTTGTGATATAAATTGTTCATTGTAAATTGCACATTGTCGACATGTCTCAATGTTATACGTTGTAAATATTGCACATTGTCAATATTGTAAATTAAAAATTGTACATATAACATTGTACTTTGTGAATTGTAAATTATAAATTGTAAATAGTAAATTGCAATTCATAAATTGTAAATTGTACATTGTAAGTATTCTTTGCTATTTGTTTCTTACCAATCCTAAGAACAATATATATTAATAATCATTAGAAATTTAATATTGTTCATTTTACAATATGCATAATATACAAATTTTTATAATATAAATAATTGTACATTGTAAATTGTACGTTCTCAATGTTGTACGTTGTAAACATTGCACAATGTAAATTTGTAAATTAAAAATTATACATATTAAATTGTAAATTGTAAATTCAAAATGTTAAATTTTCAACTTTTGATTGGAAGTTGTAAAATTTAAATTGTAAATTGTATATTATAAATTGTATGCATTATAAATAGTGCACTATCAATGGTGTAAGATTTCAACATTGCCCACTAACAGTATTATAAATTGCAAATAGTAAATTGCAAATTATAAATTGTAAATTGTATATTGTAAATAATAAATTATAATAAATATAAATATAAATTAAGTTATAGTATATTACTTATAAACATATAAACAAATTCTAAGTTTTGTATTTAAAATTGCATGCTGTGAATTTTACATTAAAAAATTTAGGTTTTAAATTGTATATTTTAAATTGTAAATTGTAAATTTGAGATTGTAAAATTAAAATCTTACATTGCATAATGTAAATTCTACATTTTAAATAGTACAGTATATAAATATTACTTTCGTAATGTTGTTAGTATTGTGAATTATAAATTGGTAATTGTTAATTGTAAAATTTAAGTGATAAAATTTAGATTGTCAATTATACATTATAAATTGTAAGTTGTAAGTAATACATTGTAAGTTGTGAATTGCGCATTGTAAATAGTACACTAATATGAATGTTGTGCGTTGTAAATATACCACTGTCAGTAATGTGAATTGTAAATAGTAAATTGTATTAAATTTATCGTAAATAAATAAATTGTACATTGTAAATTGTGTATTTTAATCATTGCCTCCATTTTTAATTAAACATCCTTTATTGTATACATTGCAAATATTGTAAATTGGCAGTGTTTTAGGTTGTAAATATTTTCAATATTATACGCTGCACATTGTGCACTGTAAATAATGTATATTGTACATTGTGAATTGTAAATTATATATTGTGAAATGTAGGTTTTACATGGTACTGTGTAAATTATACATTACAAACAGTGAATTATACATAATACATTTTGAATCTTGTCAGTATCGTTAATTTTTAATTGTCAATTGTAAATTCTAAATTGTACTTTGTATACTTTAATTAAAAATTTTAAACTCTTGATATTTTTAGTTCTACTATTTCAATATTTTACATTATCAATTTGTACGTACTATATGATAATTCATTGTCAATATTGTGAATTGTAAACTGCATATTGTACAGTGTAAATTATAAATTATAAACAGTAAACTGTTAATAGTACATTTTAAATTTTGTCAGTATTGTAAATTGTAAATTTAAAATTTAAAATGTTGTGGTAATTGTAAATTATACATTATAATTATTTTGCATTGTACATTTTATAGTGTAATTGTACATTTCAGGTAATATGTTTTCAATTTTTTTCGTTGAAACTATTGTAAATTGTAAGTATTGTGAATTATAAATTTTTAATTGTAAATTGTACATTGTAAATATTGTAGGCACTGTAAATTATATACTTAAATTATAAATTTTAAACTGTTGACGTTTTAAGTTCTACTATTTCAATAACCTACATTATCAATTTGTAGTTTATAATAATTAAACATTATCATTAGTGTAATTTGGAAATTGTAAATTACACATTGTTCATGGCAAATTGCATATCTTAGATTGTGCATTGTAAATTATACATTGTAAATTGTACATTGTGAATTGTTCTTTGTAAATTGTACATTGTAAATTGTACATTGTAAATTGCGCACTGTAAATTTTACATTTTAAATCTCAAATTTTAAAGTCCTGCATGGTAATTTTTACATTTAAAATAATAAATTTTCAATATGGCGGTAATTGTAAATTGTGAACTTTTATTGTACATATTAAATTGTTACTACTTAAATTCTACATTTTCTATATTGTATACATGGTCAATGATGTAGTTTTTAAATATTCTACAATATCAATAATATGAATTCTAAATTGTACATTTATTATTTAATATTATTATTTTATTTATTTATGGAAAATTAAAAAGGTGGAAGAAAGGAAACAAAAACTTTTGGAACGTAATTGTCTGGAATTGTTTTATGTACTGTAAATTATACATTGTAAATTTTACACTGTCAGTGTTGTACATTATTGCTTTGCTATAAGTTGTAAATATTGTCCATTGTCAATATTTTAATTTAAAAATTGTAAATTGTACGTTGTATATTATAACTTGTATGGATTGTGAACGGTAAATTGTTACTTTTAAATTAATGATTGCAAACTGTACATTGAAAATTAAAAACTGTACATTTTAAATCACAAATTGTAATTAAAGTTCCTCTTTTTGGACTGAAAATGTACTTTTTCACCAAAAAAATTGGGGAAATTTTATTAATATGTATCTTCCTCTCTTGCCTAGACCCTGTCTCATCTACCTCTATCTTCCTTCCTACTAATCCTTCCCCTTCTACCCGTTTTTTAAACTTCCTATATAGAAAAAAAGTCTTCTCTCCATCCTTTTACACACATTCGCTTTTTCTCCTACACTCATCTCGCCGTTTTCTTATATATAACCTCCCATTTACTTTCCTGAATCTTATCTTTTAGTTCGAACAGGTTCTCCCACCTCTAATTCGTATATTTATATTCCTCCAACTCATCTTTCGTCTTACTGCCTTGTCTAGTTCTTCCCTCTTACATCCTTAACTTTCATTAGATCTCCTCTTTCCTCTTCTATCCCTCGTCTTTTCCTCCTTGTTTCTGGCGCTCTTGTCGTAATTTTCCCCTATATAGCCACCTCCCACTTACTTGAACCTAGTCGGTTGTCGAAACCACATTAACCAACGTCTAATCAGCTTATTTACATCCCTTATTCCTCCTTTCTGTACCCACTCTTGCCCAAGCCCTCTTCAACACATCCTTATATTTCTTACCCTGTGCCTTCCTTTTACATCTCTCCTCTGCACTTCCAGTATAGAAATATATAGTCTTTCCACTTCCATTAACCTCCCCGTAACCAGAGAAAGATTTATCTCCTGCACTCTTCTCACTATTTTCTGCTATTGACCCTGTTGTCCAGTTGTCCCATATATCCCTGTCCTTCTTCCTCTTTACTCCATCTTCTTCTACTTCTTTTCTACACTCACAGTATAGAATAATATAGTATTTCCCTTCTTATTTATCTCATTACAATGAGACAGAGTTTTTTCTTTTGCACTTCTCGCGACGCTTTCTCCTATTTACGCTTCCCCTCACCTTCCTAAATCCTATCTCTCCCTTTAATCACGTTTTTCCATCTCTTTTCCATACATAGTCCCATTCCTCCGTCCCATCCTTCTGTATCTCTCTTCAACCCATCTCCTCGATCACATATCCCTATGATTATTCTCCTCTCTCCATCCTATATTTTACCTATTCTCTCACATATGCCATTCCTTAATCTTTATTACTGCCCATAAACAATCTATCCCTCTTCTACATATTATATGAAAATATTTATTCCCATCACCTTCTCAATTACTCTTAAGTCATTTCCTTATGTTTTATGTCTAGCCTTCTTCTTGGTGACCGTACGGCAATTACGTTACAGCTCGAGAGAGGGGGAAGAAGTTGAGAAATTTTATTACGATTTGTTACAATAGAAGGGGGGGGGGGAGTCATTCACTCAAGAAAGTAATTTTTTCGTATAGAACTTTAACCTTTTGTTTAAAACTAACATTTTTTTGCTTTCAAGTCAAATGAAATCTTTTGGGGAGGAAAAATATTTTTTCTAAAAATTGGACTGTATGGTTGAAAATTCAACTATTTCGTAATAAATTTACTTCTTTGGATAAAAATTTAACTATCCTTTTAGGTGTTTTTTTTAATTTATCTGTTTTAGAAGAAATAATCTCCTTTTTAAATAAAAATGTTGAAAATTTAACAAGTTTGTTTAAGAAGTCATACTTTTTGGTATAAAATTCTGCTAATCGTTTTAAAATTGAATTATTTAAGAAAAAAATTGCTTTTTGTTTAAATTTAATATATCAGGTTTAAAAAGCAAACTAAACTCCTTGCTGGATGGAAATTTTACTTTTTTTTGAAATTTTTTTTTGTTTTGTTTAAAGAAGAAAAAGATCATATATTTTAAGAGACATCCTTTTAGGTAGAAAAAAATTCGCCTTTTTAGATTAGAATTTCATTTCTTTTCTTAGAAACTTCTTTTCTGTTAACAAAATTCATATTTTGATCTTGAATAGAAAATTGTAATCTTTTTTGGATACAAATTTAACCATTTATAAAAAAAAATGTAATGAAAATTGTTCTGTTTTAAGAAAAATTTGATCTTTTTTGGATAAAAATGCAATTGTTTGGTAGAAAAATTAACAATTTTCTTAAGAAGACAACCTTTTTGATTAAAAATTCGTGTTTTTCGATTGAAAATTCAATTTGATTCATAGAAACTTATTTTTTAATTGAAAATTCATATTATGTTCGTAAAAAGTTAACTGAAATCTTTCTAAACAAAATATTCAACTATTTTTCTTTTCAAAATTCATCTTTTGGATTCAAAGTTCCTCGGTTTTAAACTAAATTTCATTCTTTTTTTTATAAAAATACCACTTTTTGTTAAAAAATTATTCACCTTTGCTTGAGTATTCAAAAATTTTTATTAAAATATTTGGTTGAACCAGTTTGTTAAGAAATCATTTTTTTATTGAAGATTTATATTTTTCTATTTTCTTATTCAAGGTCTTTGGTTCAAAATTTAACTGTTTAGTGAAAAAGCCGTTTTTAAGATTAACCTCCTTTTTTGTTAAAAGTAAAATAATTGTCCTGGAATAAAATTTCATTTTTATTGGATAAAAATACATCAGTTTCGTCGGAAATTAATTTTTTGCTGAAAAGTCATAATTTTTGTTTGAAAATTCAATATTTGTAGAGAAAAATCGTCTTTAGATTTGAAGGTTCAACAATTTTCATTATTTTTCCCTTTCTTCAGTGAAAAATTTTTATTTGTTGAAAATTGTGTTTTTTTATTTAAAATTCTTTCTTTTATTAATAAATTTCATCTTTTATAGTAGAAAATACATTTTTTGTTTAAAATAAATTAATAAATTTCGAAAGCTTCAATTTTTTCTGAAATAACTATTTTATTCCATTTATAAAATTTTCTATATTAAGAATAGAACAAGATTAAAATGCTGGTATTTAAATATTTATCCTCAAGGAAAATGAAAAATTATCTAATGGAAAATCAGGGCTTTTTTAAAACGAAGCTCTTGGACAACCTGCCTAATTCTATTAGCAATAACTGGGAAAACATTCCTGAAAGCTAAGAATACGTACAATAATAGGGGGTGGGGGAGGGGGGGTAGAAATATTTTGTTACGGTTTCTTGCAGGGGTACGGTCCTTAACACAAGAATCATCCAAGAATGTGATTTAGAGGAGGCACTATAGTGTCTCCTCTACACTATATATATATATATATATATATATATATACTCTAGGGTCTCCTCTAAAACATATATAGACATTATAGTGTCTCCTCTACACTATATATAGACGTTATAGTGTCTCCTGTACACCATATATAGACACTATAGTGTCTCCTCTACACCACATTCTTTCACCTGTGCCAACTATAGTTGTCACATTTGGAAGAAATTCGTTAAGATGGTTTGGAATTAGCTACCAAAGGCCAGAAGCCCTTCACTATTTTCCAAAAGGTTTCATCACCGTCTTCGCAAATGAAGGCATACAAACGCAGACCTGACCTTCCAAATCTCCCGGAAACGGACCTGGTTTGTAGGAGGTCCCAAAATCTCGCGAACGAAACTGAGCCACCCTCAGATGACTCGTCTCGAACTTTATGAAAAGATTTCCGTACCTGATCCTTTCTAACAAACTAACAAACCCAAAAATCCTTGGATCTTATCCAAGCGCTATAAGCGATGCTTAATTACTCGGAAGGCCCATGATTCTGAGGTGGTGGGATGCTAGTCCCCGATCATCTTGTTCATCCTCGTCATCATCATCTTCATTTCCTTCCATATTCCATCTTTCTTCTCTCATCATATCTGCCGCTATCCTAGCAGATCCTAGCAAAGGCGGCAAAAGTCTGAGGGAAGAGGTGTTTTGTTTTTACCTAATTTGCCCCAAGGCCCGACAAGGACGTCGCCGCCATTTCTAGGGCCCACTGGGATACAATTTTTAAAGTATTGTGCCCTCCCCCCACTCTTCACGTGAGTCCCATAAGTTCTGTCGTGGAGAAGTTGTCCAGTCATCGAGGCTTGATCGAGCCGACTCGTATACCCGCTGTTGCCGCCCCACCCCGTCTCTTTCATCTACCCCCATTTTTTTTCTTTCTTCCTCTCTTCATTTTCAACTCCGCATCTCTTCGCGGGAAGTCCGGCCTGGTTTGAGCTACCTCGTGGCCGTTAATGAATCGAGTGAAACGCTACTATGGCCTTGATGAGGAAGTCAGGCCTTTACGAATTCCGCAAATGATTTTTTCAAACTAAAAATTGACAAATTTATTGGTAAGTTATTAAATTAATGTTCTGTTTTATAGGGAACGTTGTTACTTATGTTTTACAAGAAAAAAATCGATCGGATTCAAGTTTGGGCAAGTTTGATCCCAATTGATGATAGTTTATGGACACTAAATTTTGTTCGATTTCGTTGAAAGTTTCCCTAGGCAATCAAGTCAATAATTTATAATTTCGATAAGAATTTCTAAGCGAATGATTTCTATGAGAATTTCCAAGAGAATGATTTCGATGAGACTTTCTATGGAAATTTTCATGAGAATAACAAAAAGAAGAATTTCGATGGAAATAAATTCGATCAGAATTTCGATGAGAATTTCTAAGCGACTAATTTCGAATATTTTTATGCGAAATTCTATGAGATCTATTGCGATGAAAATTTTTAAGCGAATTATTTCAATGAGAATTTCGATGTGAATTTCGATGGGAACTGAATTTCGATCAAATTTCGGATAGAAATTTTCATGAGAATTTCAATAAGAATTACAAAAAGGATTATTTTGATTAAAGTTTCGTTGTGAATTCATTGAATCAGAATTTTAATTAGAATTTGAATAAGAGGTTCGATGTGAATTAATTCGATAAGATTTTCTATGATAATTTAAAAGATAATTATTTTGATTAGACATTCGATTAGAATTTCGATGAGCAATTCAATAATAATTTCTATGCGAATTCATCTGTTTTGGTAGAAATATTTTTTTTTATGATAATGCAACTTTTTGGATAATAATTGTTTTTCTTTACTTAAGTATTCAACTTTTTTGTTTAAATCATTTGGTTGAATCACTTTTTTAGGAAATCTTTTTTTTAACGATTGATATATTTAGTTGAAAAATAATCTTTTTTTTTTGGTTGAAAGTTCAACTTTATTGTGAAAAATGTATTTTGGTGATTGAAAATGTAAATTTCCTTTTTTTAAGATCGATCTTTTTTTATTCGAAAATTTTCCTGTTTTTGTTAAAAAAGTAATTTGTTTGATTTAAAATTTCATATTTGTTGGGTAAAAATACATTAGTATCGTGAAAAATTAATTTTTTCTGAAAAGTAATATTTTGGGTTAAGACTTCAATTTTTCTAGAGAAAATTTGTCTTTTTGTTTGTAGGTTCAACAATTTAGATAAACTTTTATTTATTTCATGAGTGAAAAATATTTATTTGTTGAATATTCATCTTTTTTGTTTAGAAATACTTTTTTTGTTGTATAAATTTCATCTTGTTTATTTAATATGAACTATGACACTTTATTGTTGGGAATTTATCTTTAAGAATAAATTTTTTTTTTTAAATGATATACTCTCTTTTTGCTCCACTGGGAAACGAACCACAAAACTTCCGATTGCTGGTCGGGTGAAAATAGACATCAACCTATCGATCAAGTTTAGTATTTAAATAAAAGAAAAGAATTAACATCATTTTCAGAAAAGGTGGAAAATAAATTTAAAAATTTTCAAATAAATCTTTTTTTGTTGAAAAAGATCTACTCTCGTCGCTCCACTGGGAATCAAACCACAAAACTTCCGATTTCCGGTCGGGTGAAAATAGACATCAACCTCTCGATCAAGTTTAGTATTTAAATAAAAGAAAAGAATTAACATCATTTTCAGAAAAGGTGGAAAATAAATTTAAAAATTTTCAAATAAATCTTTTTTTGTTGAAAAAGATCTACTCTCGTC
>JAAAKG020135021.1:0-13664 GCA_010014905.2 Druon quercuslanigerum
TATATAATTTTATTCATTCAGGCCTTTCCCGATTTACTTCAATTTCATTTTATTTTATACACACATGCCAGTTTTTGACAAGAGGAAGAGGTTATGAAACACATAACCTAAAAATTTAAATAATTCGTATTTTCCTTCAACCTTCTTCAACATTAAAATACATTTTATTAGTACTGAAATATTTCTATACCTTAAAATTACAAAAAATTCTAATTCTAAAATTTGTAATTTGAAAATAACTTACATTTGCCGCGTTACTTGTCCAAGATGGAGAAATTATGCGGAAAGATTCTGATTGGCTCAGTTTTTTTTTACTTACGCGTGGCTAGACCATGTATTTATTGGATAATGGTCGAGAGCGACTCTCGTAGTTCAGTTGATTCACGAATTTCGAGAGGCCCAGAGTACCGCTCCGACCTCTCTCTCTCTCTCTCTCTCTCTGTATCACAAAAAGTGAAATCAAATAAACGCAGCACTTTCTTTGAACCAAGTATTCAACCCTCGGGATTACCAGTCCCTCTCAAACGCTTTTACCGTATAGTGTAATCGAGAGTTCCCAGTCGTGCCCTCTTCCATTTCAGTATCGGAGTGTAGTCATGTTTCTTTTTCCTTTTGTTTGTTCTCTTCCATACCATTGGAAGTGCATCTTCAGTGTTTCTTCAGTGGGGTGTGAGTATAGAGTGTTCGGTGACATCGGTGGAGTGGTCGGGTTCGGCGTTGTTTGCGGCGTCCCTTGTACAAGCAATCCTCTTGATGACAGAGAGTACAAGCGGCACAGGCAGTAATCCGCGCACTCAACGCCGCCGACGACAACGGCAATACGCCGCTGCTCGTCGGCGAGACGCTGCGGTCGACCGAGTTACCGCATCTGTTAGTGAAGATTGTCGCCGCCGAGAGTCCCTCCGAGAAACCGTCCGTCATCGTCTTCCGACGGAACAAGGCCCGTTGACAGAATCGCTGCCAGTCGGCGAGTCGCGGTTCTGGTGTCAGGAGGTCGGGAGATTTCCGAGCAGCAACAGGAGTTAGAGGCCCTCTGGGAGAGCCGCGCGCCACCGACATTTACAGCGGGAAGCCGCCGCTAGAGAGGAACTCACCGCCACCCGTCAACGGTTCCGTCAAGACACCGAGTTCGCCAGGGGAGCTGCCGCCATCTGGCGTCATCCAACGGAGTTCGAGGGGGCCGAGCACGCCGCTCAGGCCGCCAGTACAGCCGGAACCGCAGGGCCCGGAGGATCCGGGAAACTCCGTGAGGGGAGAGTGGCAGTTATTGGACGTCAGTCGGGGACGACCGGACACATCGGATCCACGGCGCCGCCGCATTGATAACCGTCGGGCAGTTTCGCTGTCCCACCCACTGCCGGGTTTGGCCCAGCACGGGCGCTACACTTTTTCTCCAGCCGATATAGTTCGACGGACTGCCTCTCACCGCCGATACCACGGGGTCTCGTGGCACGACCATCAGTATCCCTTCCACCACTCAGCGAAATTCCTACCGTACGAAACCCAGCTTCTTCAGGATCACCTCGTATCGCCTCTAAAGCCCGATCGGTCTCGCCAGCTATATCATAGTTCCGTAGAGAGGCCCACAGCCTGCCCTATAGTCGCACCTCCTGAACCTCTTCTTCTCTAACGCCTCTCTCTCTATCTCTCGCCCCCCCCCCCCCAAAACAAGAAACACGCCGCACTCGGCTAACTTGCCTAACGAACACCCGTCATCGCGGGTCTGTACCCCTTCGCATGGACGCTTGGCAGTAACTCCTTAAGGGGGACATTAAGAGGGTTCAGTTGCCCCCACCCACCAGTTAGCGACACGTCCCCAAAGGCATGCGGCACCTTGACAACTATTTTAAATGTTATTATTTACGAATAAAATAAAAACTACGCATTGTATAAAAAAGTGGTTCATAATAAATTTGTAGATATTTTTTGGATGCATTATTTTTGTTTTTCCACCTTTTTTGCATCTTGCACAGTTTAATCGTACATCCAAATTTTGGATTTTTACATTTTTTTGTGCGATGAAAATTGTAATTTTCGATTTTTCACGAGAATTCAAAAAGTTGTTATGATAATATTTTAGGGCTTTTAAAAAGCAACGTTTTTATTTACTTGCCTTTTTTCATATCGTTCGTTTTTTGAATTTTGAAAATTATCTAACTCTGATCATTTTCTACTTATCGAAAATGTCATAAGAATAAATGGTTTGAATATCTGAATACTATGAATAGCCGTACATATTATTTTTAAATCTTAAAAGAATGATCTTAAAATTTTTGAAGATGCTCTAACTTTTTTAATTTCTATTCAAAAATTCTGGTGAACAATACGTCGTTATTATGATGAGAATCTCAAAGAAACCTGGTTAAACAACCACCGCACGATCCCACTACGAGCATCTGCCATCCATGTAAGTCTGCAAAGATAATTTTACTGCGAACAAATTAACTATTCATGACACCATCATACATTAATTATTATAAATCAAGTTAGAGTTGGGCGAAGGTAACAGGGTTAGCAGTGTCAATTTCACGACAGTGAATTTTGACATGCTATATTTGGTTGAAAAATCATTAGAAATGAGGCGAAAAAAATCAAGCGAATTCCTTGACATTTTCTGTAAATTTAGAAGTCATAAATATGAGAAAATTTAAATAATAGTAGCTTACAGAGTTAATTATAAATAAGGGTCTTATCTCAGCTCCAAATTGTGATAGAAAGCGTAGACAAAGCTTCAGATAAGTAAAAAATTCAAATAATACAATGACATGCGTAATATAGTTTCAAAATAATTAAATAATTAGCTATTAGCCATTTTTTTCTACCTTTCCTCAGCTACCTGATTACTGGAATGCACTCGTATTTATTTTCAGGCTTCTGGAAGATTAACAGAATTGAGACTAAATGGGAGAGACTGATTGGGATCCCTGGAGCAGATAGTTATGGTTGGGTTTATGTCCTAGAACAGTTACACTCGCCGCCCCCCAAGCGACATAAAACACGTAGAAGAAATAATTACTAATAACCAATTATTTAATAATATGAAACTTTATTTCGTATGCTATTGTGTTACTTGGATTTTTTTACTGATATCAAAAGCTTTGAATGAGCTTTCTATCACCATTTTGAGCTACGATAAGATCCACTTCTATAATTAAATCTGTAACCTACAATTATCCAAATTTTTTAATTTTTATGACACCCATATTTAGACAAAATGTCAAGGGATTCCCCTTATTTTTTTCGCCTCGTTTCTGATGATTTTTCAACAATATATAACAAGTCAAAGTTCACTGTCGTGAAATGGAGACAGCTGGCTGTGTGTTTATACCTTCGCCTAACTTTCACTCTATTGATAATTAATGTATGACGGTGTCATGAATAGAAAATTTGTTCGCAATCAATTTATCTTCAGAGTTAAGTTTGTTACATTCTTAAGCGAATTTTTTTCACGGACTTATTCTATTTTTTGTAGAGAGGTCAACATATTTAAATCCTGCAGGACTTAGCAGTTTTTTCATAAGGACAACAGCAGGATTCCAACATGAGCGGGTGCTACTCCAAAGAAAATGGCAACAGCTCCCGGCGAAATCGCGGTAACTCCTCTGCTGTAACCACGTGTAATATCAGTAAGATAGGTGGTTACAGTCTGCAATGGACTCGATACGACAATCCGGCAAAAGTCTCATGCTTCCTGAGTACAAGGAGCAACCCAAGGATGACCGTGGAATAAAACCGGAGAGCATATTAGGACAAAAAAACCAGATGTCCTCAGGCGGCGGATAGAGGGTCCCTATATCAGGGGTCCTTGCTGAATATGGTTACAATAATTAATAAGCAGTCGCGGGATGGTACCGAAGGGACCTTGGTTACCCCCAAGCGGAGGCGTAACACTAAACCGAAATCTGAATGGCACCAGGGTGAGGTGTCTTAAAGGGTGATTCTAGGATACAGTCGACCTCCTGGGGTATATACGATTCGAGACGATCGAACGCGCTGAAGACCCGGAAATGGATAGGCAAACAGTGCCAATCACCCTAGAATTCGGAGCCCTGAAAATAATTCTGATGGAAATAGGAGGAAGAATCGGAGAAACTTCCACATTCAGTGAAAGAATCGACTGAAGAATAACTTGCTAGACTGTTACGAATCTAGCATTATCCCTAGTTCAGGCATTAAGTCGGAAAAAAGAGAAAAATTCCACAATAATACGGGTCTGCAGTTTTTTTGACAAAAAGCTGTATTACGGGCTTCTATAGAGCCTACTAAAAATGCTACTTCGAACTCGAGGGGAAACTCGGTTTTTTTTAAACATTTACAAAAATCAAGTTTGCGTGGACGGATGATTTCCATTGCATTTTAGAGAAAAATGTCCAACAGAAGAAAGAAAGAGAACAAAGTTATGAGCAAATTTGGTAAAAAAATAATCCGCTATCTTTAATAGGTTCCGAGTTATGGTACATTGAAAATCCCCACTTTTTCCGATTTTCAGCGAAAAATCGCTAAGTTTCAAAAATCACAGTGTACCTTTTTACCTAATTATTTTACGTAAAAGTCTTTTGAAGATGAGTGAAAGTTGACTCAATTTTCTGGGATTCCAAACAATTAACAATGTTATATCTCTAATAGGTCCTAAGTTGTAACCCCTCCAAGTTGACTATTTTTGCCTGTTTTTAGGGGTAAAAAAAGTGGAGTTTAGTTTTTTAAAAATAAATCTTGTCAGATTTAGTTTGCGTTAATAATGCCAGAGGACGAAATAGAGTATAAAAAATTCTGCGTACATTAAAAAAAATTCTTTTAGCCCTATTAGTTTGGTAATTGCAAGGTTTCAAACATTCCATTTTTTTTAAATTTTTGTCCAAAAATGGAAAAGTTTCGTTTTTTGAAAAAACCTTGTTTCCTTCAAGTCCCACGACAAAATTCGTATAAAATAAATAAAAGTAGAGTCAATTTGACGTAAGTTAAAAAAAGTGTCCTAGTCATTCATCACGAGAAATGACCTTCGAAAGTGCACTCTTCCTGGATATAGGCACTTGCGCGTACCGTAAACTAGAACTACGGTCATTTTTGGAAATTTTAGTCTCAAATAAGTGTGCACAATTCATTTTTAATGCATAATACGTCTCTTGTCATTGATAAACAAGTAATTGTTTCTAACAACATCTTGTCTTAACAACTTTTGAGTACTTTTTTAGTACTCAAATTGGTCAACTTTGGGGGGTTATAACTTATGACCTATTAGAGCTATAACATTGTTCTTTTTTTGGAATCATACCAAATTGAGTCTACTTTTACTCATCTGCAAAATACTTTTTCGTAAAATAATTAGGTAAAAAGGCACACAGTGAGTTTTGAAACTTAGCGATTTTTCGCTGAAAATCGAAAAAAGCGGAGACTTTTCAATGTACCATAACTCGGAACCTATTAAAGATAGCGAATTATTTTTTTACAAACTTTTCTCATAATTTTGTTCTCTTTCTTTCTTCTGTAGTTCGAAGTAACATTTTTAGCAGGTTATGTAGGACCTCTTAATACAGAGTTTTGTAAAAAAAACTGCAAACCCGAATTATTGTGGAACAAAAGTACCAGATGCCTGGACTATTATAGCGCATAATATGGACACTCAATATGGTACCAGAAGCACCCAGAGCTTCAACACGTTTCGCATCAATCATTGCAAAATCAACGTGTCTACCTCTTGAAAAATTAATATGTACGAAGAGCGCTCCCCCGACCGCTGCTTGTACAAGCTGCAGACGAAGATGAGCTAGCGACATTAAGAGCAACCCCGGAAAGCAGGCACCTTCTGAGAGATTATCTCGATTTCAGAACAAGGAGGAACATTACAGGTTCTTTCTAAGCCCCAAGATCTGGCTGAAATGAGTCTTTTACATCACAAAAAAGTTCAGTAAGTTGATATTAGTAATCGAAATCACTAAATGATTAGACAATATTTTAACTAATTGACATTAGTGCAGTGAACGTGAATTTTCAATTATTCCATTAGTGATATACTAAAATATGACTATTTTATTAGTTAAACACTCAATTGAGCCGTTAGGAGAGATATTAATCTCCAAAATCTATTTAAATAAGGTTTGATTTAATCAATTTAAGCGATCCCGAATAATACGTCTTAGATAATTTTAGGCTACAATTTCATAGGTATTTAAAACTGGCCTTTGGTAGCCATTCAAAATCGCACTTCATGTGTTTTCAAAAATAAAAACTTGCGTCTGGGATGTGAGAAAACTAAATAAGAATAACAGTTTGCTTGATAATAACAAATTATTCTGTGACGAGAGAATTAAAATTTAGTGTATCGCTATTGCACTAAAACAGAAGATTTTTCGCGTAAAGGCATATGAAAAGAAGAAAATGATATATTTCTTTAAATAATCGATAATAATTTCAACAAATATTGCTTCTGAAGGGAAGAAAGACTTATTACAACCCTATATACATTTCATGCTAAAATTTTACCTAAATAAGCACAGTTTTTATTCGGTTTTTACTGAACATTGACTTTACAATCTTGCTGTTTTCTTCTGAGGAAGAAAAAATGCGTCATTATGCCACAAATTCGGTACAAATTCTTATATGATTTAATAAAACTTACTGATGAGGACCTTAATTAGTTTCAATTCACCTGACCCTAAAGGCAACAACGTACATAAAAAATTTCTACAAAATTTTAACGAAAATTTTGATTTTAAAAATTTGTTTATTACTATGTTAAAAAATCTTCCCGCCTCGCGAGAACATTCTTATCGCGCGCTGTGCGCGTGGCTCACGAATTTGAGCGCGACTGCGGCGCGCGTCTGTTGGATCTCGCGCTTCGTGCTTAGTTTTTGTATATTCCCCATACTTGTGCACAGACTTTTCACAAATAAAGGTCAAAGTATCGACAAACAGTAATTTGGTGATTGGCGAATGCTCTTTTGTTAAAGCTCCTTCAGCATTAACGAGCACATTCTCATCACGTACCTCGTGCTTCGCACTCGAGTTTGTTCCTGAAATTGTATAACATCTCCACAAATATATATGATTACAATTCATAACGTGTGCTTCTATTAAAAAAGAAGCCGTTTCATTGTCTCGTTCAAAAAATAAAATTCTTTAAATAAAGTTTTTGTTAATAAACATTTTATTGCAATTTATGTCGTTTTTTATAAATTGAATTTGCTCATTTCCAATGTTATTTTTACGATGTGAACATTACACATACGGTCTACACAGTAGCCTTACTGTTTTTAACTTCTAAATTATATATCTTTGCTCATTGACACAAACTTTCTCAGTTGCATCTTCTATCGCATCGTGTTCTACATCGCAGTTGTGGTACCCTATCACTTTATCTCCTAATAATTCACTAAGAGAGTCTCTCAAAGCATCTAGGGTGAAGAGTCTATTTACAACAACAGTCCCACGAAACTTCAATTAATGAGGGAAGGGGGCGATTAGTTTCAAACGAGAGCCATAGCTGGTTTGTGTTTTATGCTGAGAAGGTCACCAACCTTCAGCATCATTTTGTTAGATGGGAGTTTATATGGTCTTATTTTTCCATACCTGGCCCTCCTTTCGGTACGTTTATAAAAAAGAACATTGATATGTTTGAGAAATCTTCGAAATACTGTGAAATTGTTGAATGAAAAAATGTGATTTTTGATTTTCCATTATTTTTTATTCTGTCAAAATTTAAACCTTCAATTTTTTAAGAAAATTAAAAAAGTTATTATGATACTCTTTCAGGGCATTTAAAAAGCAACATTTTTTTTTCTTGACTTTTTTTATATCGTGCGTTATTTGGCTTAAAATGTTAATTTTCCTGTTTTTTTTTAAATTTTTTAAATGCTATAACTCTGGTAATTTTTGGTTTTATCAAAAAAAGTTACGAGGATAAATTGGTCATCTGAATACTATGTTTATCAAAAATGGCTGACTAATGAACTTGCACTGTAGTTTATGAAACTAAAAGAGTGCACCAATGGCCAAACTAATAGACTATATGTTATAAATGTTATCGTGACTACAGACAGATCGGATTCAGGGGGTCTCAAAACCTGGACATTTGACAAAAACTGGGGAGAGTGGTCAAATTTTACACAAATCTAATACCTTCTCTGATAAAAATGTAAAATTGAATTAACTGGTCATGGCTAATTTTTTGATAGTTTTGTTTTTTGTCTTAATAGTAAAAAAATGGCATTAAAAAAAGTAGTCTCAAAAATATTCAAAATGCTCTAACTTTTTGAATTTTTGTCCAAAATGGATGATCAAGGAACTTGACCTTTAGTGTAGGAAACTAAGAGTGTACCAAAGGCCAATTTTATAGATTAATATTTTCAAATGTTATCGAGCTCACAGAAAGAGACACAGACATGCACGCGTATAGACATAGATAGGGAAAAAACATCAAAAATATCATTTTCTACTCAGAAAAATGATTTTTTTTGGTTCTTTAGTCAGTAAAGGTTTATTAGTACTACAATAAATATAAGAAAATATTTCAACCGTCGCTGTCATCTTGCGCGTGGGATGGCTTTTCTCGTCACAATGCTCACTGAAAAATGTATGCCTTTTTTAGCTTTCATGTTTGTTTCGACTTTTCCTGACTTTTTTCAGCGCTCGAAATGTCCTTTCTCAGATTTGCGGCGCCCAGAAGAGTTTTTTTGTATGCACAATAGTATACCGCTTGGCCCCACCCGCTTTGCCACCAGGTCCGCCTGAACATTAAAACCCGTAAAAAAAGGTAACGAACAAAAACAATTAATTAAATATTCAAATCAAAGGTAGTATTACAGGCTAAAACGTGGCGATACAGCGATTTACGAAATAATTAATTAAAGCACAATTTACTTACATTGAAAAACCAACAAATTAATAAGCACGTTCTTCTGCGACGTGGACCTCGCGTTATTCGAGAAGAATGTGAATCCCACTATAGCCCGGATATAACAACAAGCACTACTTAGGAACAACTTTATAGGAATACCGATAGATGGGGATCAAATGCTGCATTAAGAAATCTTCTATACCGCATTGCCCTACCTTCCCCTACAGAAATACAGACAGACAGATTCATAAAACCATGTTTTTCGAATTCAGGAGGTCCCAAAACTTGGACATTTATCTGATACTTTCTCTGATGAGAATGTAAAAATGAAAATTTGAATAAATCCTTTGACTCCAACGTCAATTACATTTTTCAAGAATTTTCCATGCAATAAATCTTTTTTCGGAAAAATGTAGGTTATCTACTTCTGTCCTGCCAATCTTCATTTGTAGTTCCTGGTGCACAGTTTAATATGCATGGAATCTCAGTTTATTGAAAATACATTTTTCTACATAAGTATCAAGAGGAATCAGGCTATTCCGTGTTGCAAAAACGAAATGTAATTGACAAGGTTTACATGTCTGTTGCATGAATGCTTCACTTGGACACTTAAGGCCACTATCCTTCTTTAATTAACGTCAGACGCGCAAGCTTGTTTTGTTAATTGCTTGTTAACCATATACAAAGTAATTATGAGCACGTACACAGAATTTCTCTATAAATCATACTCATAGTAGAAAAACATTACTGCAAAGAAATTTTATAACCTGCACAAGACATCATATTCAGGGTTGGCCAATTAAACATTTTCAGAATGAGGTTATTCAAATGTTCAATTTCAATATTTCAGAACTGAAAGTTTCTGAACCTTAAATATAAAAAATTAAACTACTTATGTAAATTGATAATTGATATATAATTGAGGGAATCGCACGTTAGGCTTCTGAGCAGGATGCCTGTTTTTCAATCCCTGTGCCGATAATAATGGAAATTTTGCTATGAGTGCATCGGAGGCTTTGATGATTCGGAACCCTACCTAAAACTGTAGGACCCCTCAAAAGACGCTTATTACCTTCCATGGGATAAGCTCCATGTCGAGAGGAAAATTGGTTGGGCGTCACTACTGCCTGTATAAAATATTGAGATACCTCGATTTTGTTAGATTTTTGTGAAAATCTCAGCAGAAAAAAATTCTAAAAATATGGGACAAAATGATTGTTGCAGTTTAAGGTTTTACCTCTATTGATACATAATTTAAAAATATGCAGTTAAAGAGCGATTGTGTCCTAGCAAGTGAAAGGCGAAAAATTACCATAAACTTGTGATCATTTCAGAATACTCGACTTTGAATGGCTGTTAGTCCCTAGAAATGAATTATACAAATTCCGTATAAGAATTCCGCTGTTCTTTTCTGTGTACAATGGCAAAACTTAGAGCCAAAAATAATCATTTATTCTTAGGTTAATAAAAAAGAGTTACTAAAAAAGAGTAGGCAGATGTTATCTCTGAAACTAAGGAATATACAGAGATGATTTTTGAAGCAAATTACACATTTTTGGCTTCTGAAAATTTTGCCACGATTAACACAAAGTTTGTTGTATTTTTCCAAAGAAAAAATATTTTTTTAAACATTTAAATGCAATTTTTTGTCTATTGACAATACATACAATATTTTCCGAGGATAAAAATGTGTAATTTGTTGCAGGAATCATCTCTATATGTTTCTTTATTTCGGAGATTTTACGTTTAGAATGTGGAAATATCATTTCAAAATGATTCTTGTTAGAATTTTAGAAAATATTTAAGCCAATTAAGTGTTTGAAAAAAATGTGAAAAAAATGGTCATGCCGTGACAACCTTCAGTTTATTTTATCATCAAAAAAATCATCAAAAATGAGATAACTATATTCTGTACTGGTAAACTACTGGCACGTTACTGATCAAAAATGGTACCAATCCTATAGTGTAAACGATACTGGGCCAATGCCTCTTAGTGTACTATATTATGCCAACTACAACTAAACGTACTCTGATCCAGTAACGTTCAAATTACTTTCTTAGTACCATTACAAATGTTGAAGTATAAGTATAGTGTGGTATATATATATAGATAGCCTGAGGATGCTCATAGATTTACTATACAATTCTCTGCAATGATAAATTTCATTCGCGTTTCTGTAATTTGTTCCAGAGACAATTATGAGAGCAACCGGTACTTTGCAATAGGGTTTGTCAGTCTCTCCTGCGAAAATAACGGGAAGCTCGTTAACGATGGAAATCGGTGATATTGCGATCGAACTCGGCCCCGGGTTGAGAGAAAATAGTAGGATCAGTAATGCATTCATTGCCTGTGATCGAGGAAATTGAAGATAGTCGGGAATTATAGTATCGTGGTGGCAAGAAATGGAAACCACCGTGACCAAGGTTTGATGGCCAGACTATTTCTGTTCCAGGAGGAAGAAAGAAAAGGAGAAGAGAGATGTACTTACACACCTATTTTCCGTAGTTGCACTGTGGTTGCGTTGCACGCGTCTTCCAGACCAGTCCACACAATTCCAGGAATAGCAAAAGATGTTCGCGAGCATGTCTCTTTTCTTAATCAGTCGCCATCTGTGCGATGCAACGTGATGTGAAAGGGGAAGAGGGGTTTATTGGCAGGATTGAGACAACAAAAAGGAAAAGGACGAAGCACTGGCGCTGGCTATGATTTCTAGGTGGTCGTCTCGTTGAAAATTACCCGGACGTGAGGGAAATTGCCTCGCGATTGAAGTTATTGCGGGTCAGCAATTACTTGCGATTTCCGATTCTCCAGTACAATGAACAATCTTTCACCAAGGATCATTTCTTCGATACGTGATAATTTTCATTTAATTTTTATTGAAGTTTATTCTATTATTGTCTTTTCAGGAAATGAGAAACATGACTAAAAAACAAAACAAAAATAAACCTTTTACATAAGAGATAAAGGTCAAGTAAAAACAGTAAACAGGCTAAGCCTTTTTTTATTTTCTGGCATCTAGCCCTTTCAATGGTTCATAACCATACCAAGTTTTCGAAATTTCCTGCAGAAACGAAAGAAAGTAAATCACTCAAACTGGGTCAATCTGAAAGCCTAAAGTTTTACACATTTCAAATTAATCAGTTTTAAAAATAATAGTATAATTTATTAACAAATATTTATTTTTTCCATTCTGAAAATTAATTTCAATACAAAAATTAATAAGAAAACAAACTTCACAAAGAAACATTTCCCAATTTCTCCCTCTCAGTAACACCAAGAAAATGAAATTCATTTTTTCAATCTAAGTGCAACTAATACTCGCAAATGAATACCAAGAAAAGTATCCTTGTCGAAATGTTCCTTCGATAACGGTACCGATATGTATTCCGTAGATGAAACGACCTTTTGAATTACGTAGACTCCTCTCTTTACGAGGTCAAAGACAAAAGACGGCCTTCTTACTCTCAAATCAAAACGCTTTCGAGATCAGCAGTTTGGTCAAAGAGTTAACACACATCAGTGACTTTAAGTGATTTGCAGTAATTTCTTACGCATGGTTTACAAAAAAGTACACTTCCTCATTTGGTCCATCGAATTTAGTTTCCTAGATTCTCAGATTATAAAAAAAACTTCGTAAACTAACTACATTTACAAAGTGATTAAAAAATAAAATGGACCTGGAATGCATCCCAGAATGCGAAATCACTTCTCAGTACTTTAAGTTATCGTATGACACACGTGCACCTAGTTCTAATCTCGCGTACTGTTAAACAAACAAGTAGTTATGGCGAAGACACAAATAATAGTAATTTCTTTTGGTGCTCAAACTAAGTTACATACGTTATTTAACAAATTTTAATTTTTAATTCTATCATAGTTAATTATCTTGTTTTTATTAAATGTTTCAGTTATATAGAAGGCAACACCAAAATTGTTTCATTTAATTATAAATTCAACTATTGCACCATTCACTGTTAAAACAGTTAAAAATGGGTTACTGTATCATTTCAGTAAATTTCCTGTAAAAAAGTCATTGAAAATTGAACGTAATGTAGTTCCGGACGCATTGTTACAAGATCAGTAAAAACTTCTGCAACTTACGAAGGACCATAAATGAAGAACAAGTCGAAGGATCAATTGATGAAGATCCAAAAAAGGATTATTACCATTAATTAAAAAGCCATAACATAGCGAGCATGAAGCAAGTTCCCAGATTAAAATGATTAAAATGGACTTAGGGCAGAAAGTCTTGTGCTTTACATATAGTTATGTATATTTAACGAGATCATCATCATCATTATTACCGAGGTGGGCTCGCGATAAAAGCAGGACGCCTAACACCAGAAACTGCGACGGCCGTAATGCTGTGAAGTGAGGAGGCGTGGGAGAAACTCTCTCAAGAGAACTTGTTTCTTCCTCTTGGCTTACAGCCATTGCTTTACTTGATATCTCGATACAAATTCTCCTTATGAATCAGTTGTAAGAAGCATAGTACATACTTAGCACAAATTGTTCCCAGAGAATTTCTCCTCTATTACTATCGACGGCGACGCGACGATCGACAAGAGATCGAGGAGCACGCAAGAAAGTAAGTGCTGATACTTTTCCATCCGATGGACCAATACGGTCACGCCCCAACCCAATCAGATCAGATCCGCCTGAAGCCAAGATATCTAGTCGTTTTATTTGCAAGTGTGGTTTGCTCTTCGCAGCCTTCCTGATTCTGGCTTTCTGCATGGCTGAGAACAGTTACCACAATTGAACCTCCGGAAAGCAGAACCGAACGAGCGCGTGGACTAGCACAGCCTAGTAGGAAAGGGAGGGGATAAC
>JAAAKG020135022.1:0-13664 GCA_010014905.2 Druon quercuslanigerum
ATTTTCTCGTCTCTCCGTAGCTCAGTTGGTAAGAGCATCAGACCGGAAATCTGAAGGTCCTGGGTTCAGATCCCAGCTGAGATAGAGACATTTTCTTCATAAACTTAAAAATTATCTATATTTTAACAATATTGATATAGACCAGTAGACAAACAAAATTAACACCTAATATTAATAATTTAACACTTCGGTTAAAAATTTAATTATCTCGCAAAAATGCACCCTTTAGTTTAAGGGTTTAAGAATTTGCTTGCATTCGCAATTGATTGGTCGATGACTATTCTGTTTTTGATAATATAGTCTTGGAATATAACGAATTTATAATGGCTAGGACAAATTTCAATTAATTTTATAATTTAAAAAATAAATAAATAAATTGGACGCTCTCCAATTTGTTGAATCAGGATTATCAGACGTGCACGTTTTTTCAAGTCAATCGATTTAAATTCGTCGCAGAGACTCAAACAAAAATCAAAAAATTACCCTATGTCTGTCTGGGATTTTTATTCCTTAGTCACTCAACATCTATTTTACCTTTTTTATTACCTTGTTATGAAGTGAACATGAATATTGTCAAATTAATATGAACCAATAATATTTTCAAAAACAATGTTTTATTTGATCAGCTGTACTAACTAAGAATAATTTTTCTCAGAATCTTCCTTGAGTAATATTTTTAACAATTCAACCAAATTTAAAAACCTTTTATCCAAAATTATATAACAAACTTAAATTTTTGCAATTTAAATAAAGGATTTCATAATAACGTTAGAAAAAATCAATAACAATATAATTGGATTAGTATTTTTTTACATTTCTAATTTAAACATTTTTTCAACATTTGTGTAGTTTATCAGACTTATTTTACTGATAAAATTTCTTTCTTTGTTTTTTATTTGACAGTTTGAAATATTTTTGTCGTAAAACTTTGAATGACCTGAAAATATTTAGATTTAGTTTAAAGTAAATTTTTGAAAACTTAAGAAAATGACTTTCAAGATATTCTTCAAAATTCTCCTAAAATTCCTAGGAAACTTACAAATTTTATGTTTCGACCAATTATTTTGTGTTAAAATACAATTTAAAATTCTTTAATATAACTCATTAACTTCTCAATTTTGTATGTTTTGTATTAAACTAAACCAATAAAAAAATTTATTAATGTTTTGAAATGTTTTGAGATCTTTTCAAGTATTCTTTAAAAATTATCTTTTAAAAATAAAAAATTAATTGAAATTTCCCTGCAAAATTCTAAAAAAAACATTTTAATTTGGTTTACAAACATTCAGAAATAAACAGGTCACTTTGTATGGCTGTTCGTCTGCAATCTACAGAAGTAAAAAAAAATCAAAATAATAATCTAATTCTACAAATAATTGTAAAAATATTATGTAATATAGATAACGAAAAAATTATTTTTAACAAGAACAGCTGATCAAATAAAACAGAGGTGGCTAAGATATGATTGCTTTATGTTACAAAAATAAAACATATAAAAATTCAACACAAATAATTTTCAAAAAATAATTTAAACTTCTAAAACAAATAAGTGTAGTCTGTAACAAAACTCCTTAAATTTTCGACCAGAGAGTAAGGCTTTAAAAAAAGAGAGAATTCAAAAAAATCATAGCATTTTATACAAAACGGTGAAGTTTTATAAAAAAAAATATTAATTTAAATATTTGATTTTTCAAAACTATTATGTTTTTAATCTAAAAAGATCAGTTTTCTAATAAATCTTATCAAAAAAATTAAATTCCACCAATAAGTAAAATTTTCAATAAGAAAATAATAATTATTCTTTAGAAAAACTAAAAGAAAAGGCAAATTTTTTTAAAATTAAAAAATCTTCAACCGGGACATAAGGATTCTCAACCAAAAGCTTAAATTTTCCACACAAAATTTTGATTTTAAAGAAATAAATTTTTTTTATACAACTTTATAAATTGCCAGCTAAAAAGTTTAATTTCCTACCAATCTTTTGATTTTTTAAGCTGAAAAGTTGAGTTTTCCTCAAAAAACTTGAATGCCAAATAAAAAATCCTAAAAAAAATAAGAATAATTATTCATAAAGAAGGATAATACACAATTTTGTTATACCTAAATTTTTTGGCTAACAATTTAATTATGAAATTTATTTGAGTATTTATTCTTAAGGTTATGCGAACTTAATTTTCTTAAGATTATTAAGGAATTTTCAAAAGACAATTGAGAACTGCATTTAAGTTTAAAAATAATTCAAAAAAAATTTATTATTAACCAAATATATAACTTTTAACGAAAAAAGATATATGTTGATAAATTAAAAAATCTGTATGAATTTTGAAATTTTTTAAAAATATTTTCACCAATTCGAAATCTTTGAAATATCTTTTCTGTGAAAATAATGTTTAAAAATAAAATATGTTTTGAAAACTTTCCGGGAATCATTAGTACTTTTGTATGACCTTGAAATATTTTTGAAAATAGTTTTAAAAAACTTCTTTTTTAAAATCATCGAAAATGGACAATTAAGAAAATCTATTGAAATCTTAAAAAGAACTTTTTAAATTTCTTTTAAAATCGTAAAAGCATAATTACTTTTAAATTTAAAAAAATCATTTATAATTAAAATTTCTTTTCTTAGCAATGATATTTTGAAGCATTTAGAAATCAATTTCATCATCAAATAAAATTACTTATTTTAAATTTTTGATTTATCGCGAGTAAAAAAAACATATTAAGAAGCATTAGCTTTTTTCATTTACAAATATTTTTTATCCAGAAAATTAAGACACATTGCTGTAATTTCAAAATATTTTTACTTCCTACAAATGAAAAAATCACAATTCTAATCCATTTATACAATATAGAAATTCCCATTACACTATCCTAATATTTTATTATAATTGCTATATCTTAAATTTATAATATAATAAAAGATATATGGATTTTTGTTTTTGCTGATTTTATAAATATTTTAATTAAGAAGGTTTCCAGAAAAAAGTTATTTTCAGAACAAGCAGCTGATCAAATAAAGCACAGGCGGCGGAAATTTGATTGCGCAATTGTTTGATATTTACAAATTTTCTGTGACAAATTTTAAACGATCGCGTTACAAAGACCTTGAAAAAACAAAAACAAAAAACTTAAATTCGAAATAAAACGATTACATTATTAATAAAATAGTGTAATTTGAAAAAATAAAAACCAATAAGAAAAATAATTTTATTTAACAAGTTTAACTTTGAAATAAATAGTTAAATTTTAAATAAAAATATCAATCATAGACTTTAATTAAATAAGATTTTTGAGAAAACAGTTCAATTTTTAGCTCGAATCTTATAACAAAAAGTTAAATTTTAAATCCGAAAATATGAACTTTTAACAAAAAAGCATGTCTTTTCAAGATAATTGTTAAATTTTCTACAGAATAGTTAAATTTTCAATAAAAAATTAATTTTTAACAAAATTTTAAAATTGTTATTTAAATACTTCAATCTTCTGTCAAAATGTTAAATTTTCAAGCTGAAGAAAGTGGTTTTTATACAAAACAGTTTCTTTTTTAGTGCTAAGCCGAAAATAATTCCAAAAAACCATATTATTTATATTCTTAGTTAAATAAATTAATTTTTGTTTTACACAAAATAGAATTTTGGGTTTGAAAATGAAATTTTTAATAATAATTTGATCCAAAAAATATACAAAGATATAACAAAAATATATATAGTGTACTTTTACCGAAGAAATTTAACTTTCAACTAAGTAGTTGTCCTTTCTTAAAAAAAACGAATTTTCTACAAAAGATTTGAATGTTTGAACAAAACAGATTTATTAGTTGACAATTAATAAAATAATTAAATTTTTAACGAAATTGTTTCATGTCCAGTACAAAACGAAAATTTAAAATTTTTTCACCAAATACTGAATGTTTAACCAACAAATAATAATTTTCAACATAAAGGTGAATGTTAACAAAAAATTATTACTAGGAGTCAGTTTTATGTTTAGATGATGGACTTATAATTTTTTTAATTTCATTTTTATTTAAATTAACATTTTTGACTGCTTTTTACATTTTTAATTATTTCTTTGTAAATTATTATATAAATTAAATTTTTTTTATATTTCTTATGAAACAGTTTGCGAAGTGACTGACTAGATGTTTTTAGGATTTAAATTAAATTAAATTAAAAAATTTTAATATAGTTAATTTCCAATTCAATATTAAATCTAAAAAAAAAATTTTAAAAATATAAATTTTAAAAATTTAAATTTTATACGAAACTTTATTGTAAAATGCATTTTAAATAATAATCACCAAATTCTGAATTAAAATTAATATCTTGAGTATTCCCTTTTTTATTAAAAACTTTTTCTCGACAAAAAGAAGTTCAAAAATTTTTCTGAATAGCCAATTTTTCTAGTACATGAATAAGTGTTACTAGATCATTATATAATGAGTTAAAACAATGATCCATATTCTGTAAATTCAGATTTCTGGCAACAACTCAGAATCAGAGGTTTTTCTATAAGATTAAAATCAATTTTTCGATAAAAATGTCAAACTACTGACTTAATTGTACTTTTGAATGAACCTTCTTCTATTTAAAATCACTTACTATTTATTTCTTATTATAATTACTCACTAAAATCTATAATTTTCTATAACTAAAAACTTTTTAACAATGATCAATTGTTAATATTTTATTATTTTATTCTAATAAGTTTTAAAAGATCTGCCTGTATGACCTTACATAATCTATTTACGATGTATTCATCCTCTGCCAAATTGAAATTGAAATTAATAATTTCAATTCATTTATAAACAGTTACAATTATAATTAGAGGATTTGCTTCTTTCTCTTGTTAATCTCTATTAAGAATCTGTTTATCTCTCTCTTTCCTTCTTCCTTTCATAATTATGAAAATTAACTTGACATCTGGTAATAATTTGCATACTAAGTTCACATATGTGTTTTTTACTACAATTCTTATAAAGGCGGCAAAAATAAACTGAAATATTTATTTTTAAATTAAAGTTTAAAGGTATCGCAAAAATAGAATTTTGATTCTTTTTACATCAACAATAGAAGTTCGCTCAAACAAAGTTGAACCAACTTTTGTTCAATTATCTTTGGGTCGTAATACCTTTTACAATGTCTTCTTGCAGCTTCTGACCAAGCTGCAGCAAGTGATTCTGTTTTTACAATTCGATTTGAAATTTCGTCAATTAATTATACACATGTCAGAGGTATCTTTTTGTCTCGAAATTCGGAAGGAAATCATGGCAAGCAAAAGCCATTGGTCCCAGTTAATTCGTTTACCATAATTGCGTAAGTATTTCACAAATAAGTGGCGACTTCTTTTCAACGCCTCCAGATATTGTAGATGATACGCGCTAGAATAATTCCGAATATTAAATATTGTAGCAATACTGTCCATAATGTTGATCATAAATTGTGATCCTTGATCAGTTTGTATTATTTCAAGGCATTCCTTAACTTTAGATTTAGCAACAATTTTTCAAAATTCTCAAATCTGTAACAACTTGCTGAATTTGAAACACATTGCTTTCTTACATAAACGAATTTTTAGAAATTCCTCTAACGGCCCACAAACACTTGAATAAAAAAATAAAAAATCTACCCATCCGGTGGACCCCGTCAACAAGTCTTATCTTTGGAGTCTTTGTCGTATACACTTGTATGGTTTACATTCTGAATTCTGTCCAAGTTATGATCGAAAATATTAAATGGTGTGAAGCTAGAACATTCAACAAACGAGCGAAAACATAAGTCTATTTGCTGATTTACTATAAAACTTTCAAATCTTGTTAAAGCTCGCTGAAATGGAATAAATTTTGTTTTTGTTTCTTAGAATATATACAAAATCTATTATAATTATAATTAAGAAGTAATTATAGTATTCGTGAATTTCATTACAGAATTAGAATTCGGGAATAAAAAAAAATTTGAGAAATTTATATTCAATTAAAACATTGCGATTCATAAATTTTTATATTCGGAAACTTTATTATTGGGGAATCTTATTACACTTTGGAATTTCTCAGTTCGGGAATTTTCTTGCACGAAAATGTCATTAATCGGAAATATCATTATCCGCGCATTTTATAATTTTGAAATGTTACATGGTAATTTTATTATTTGGGAATCTTAGTATTCGGAAATAAAAACTTAAGAAATTCAAATGAGATTAAAACATTCTAAGATTACTCTCTCGGTTTCACCTCCCTCTCCCTTTCCATTCCTTCCTTATTAACTGAAGTTTGGTGTGACGGACGTTATAACTACAGTTTCCACCCTATAAAGAATTGATACTTAGCTTGAACATGATTCCGAGTCGCAAAATAAACTTATTGCATAAAGGTGGTAGTTGGGAGTATTATCTAAACAATGAATAATACAAACAATAAAATAGCCTCGGAAAGGACTGAAACGTAAAGGTCAAGTTTCAGGCGACGAATGGAGACTGGATGTATGGAATGCTAGGGGGGTGAATGATCTCAAGTTAAAAAAAAACGAGAAACTATACACTTAAGGAAACTAGACATTTTATGTATACCTGAAACAAAGAAAAAGAACTGCGAAAGTAGGGACATAGAAAACGGATCGTTGAAAGGCGGATTTGAAATATGCTCAGGAGTAGATAGTGAAACACATCGTAGGCAAGGAGTAGGTCTCATTTTAAATGAAAGAGCGAAACAGTATCTCGGAGATCATGGTTTCGTATCTCCCAGATTGCGGTGGGCTATAATGAAAGTATAATTGACTTTCTGTTGCGGATGAAAGACTAAGAGAGCTAGTCAAAGATACAAGGGTCATGAGGGGTTCTGAATACAATACCTATTATTACCTTCTGATCTCCATAATTAACTTAGTTTGGAGATAAAGAAAAAAATAACCCAGAAAGCAAAACAAACGCGAATCAAAGTTGAAAACCTACAGAAACCGGATGTGTGAATAGATTTCCAAAATAAGATAATAGAAAGCATAGGTAAGGAAGCTTTGGAAGCGCTTATACGGAATAAAGATATAGAAGGCGCATGGACTATGTTTCGGGATATCATTGTTAGATTTGCGAAAGAAGTGTGGTACCGAGGTTGTAGGAAGAATATCTGGTGATGCATGGTGGAATGATGAAATTACGGCTAACTAAAATACAAAGAAAGTAGCGTACCAAAGAATTTTGGACAGCACAGGTCTTAGCGATGAGGAAATAAATAGAAAAATAGGTGATTACAGACTCAAAAAGAGGATACTCAAGCGACTAATTACAGAACGCAAAGATAAAGTTATAGCAGAAGAAGAGAAGAAAATACAAAACGACTTTGAAGGATGCAAGAAGCTACTTAATAAAGCAATGAAGAGAATTAAAAGTACAGAATCTGTCAACGTGAGAAATGACAAAGGGGAAATGCAATATAAGGAAGACGGGGTTAGTGACGCTTTCAGAGACCATTTTAGGAGACAATCCAAAAATGAAGGTATAAAACACCACAACAGCGATGTACAACGCAATGCGTTAGAAAACTCTATTGAAAAAGTCTGTGTCACTGAGGTGACACAGACACCTGACTGCCACCGGACCCGGAATTTCTTTATGGACAATTTTTAACCCAGAAACAGGTGTAATGCATAATGTTGTATAATTTATTTCTGCTTTATTCATAGTTCGCGAAGCATATTCTATACGTAAATATTTACCAATATTACCTTGACTTGTTATTACTTCCATACAAAATCAGATGCATCTGTAGCATAATTCATGAATAGCTTATCGAATTTCTGGTATTGCAATAACTGGTAAGTACCAAAAATATTTTTCAATTTATTAAAACCTCTTTCGGAAGTGTCGGGCTGGGACAAATGGTACATCCTTTTTTAATAACAATGTCAATAGTTAAGCAATCGTAGAAATATTTGGTATACATCGCTGGTAGCATCCAGGTGAGCCTGAAAACTGCTTAACAGTTTTACGGCCCTCAGGACGAGGAACGTTGTTCACAGCTTCGATTTTTTTCGTATCAGGTTTAAATCCACCTTCAGAAATTATGTGACATAAATGTCCAATTTCTTTTCATACTAACTTACATTTATCGGGTTACTAAAGATTTTTCCAAAAACATACATATACCTGTTGGTATTAAGGGCATATATCCTTCTGTCAAATCGGTGTTAGTTACTGGTAAAGTTACCAATTATTTCGTACGAGCTTTTAAAATAACTGTGGTGCCTCTTTGAGTAAAGTTCGAATTAAGAAAATGAATGAAAATTCGCCTATGTGATTTTTTATTATTTTTGTTTTCAGATCAATGATAAAGTCAGACAAGGAAGGCATTCCTATCATTCCGTCGCAACTTACGGGAAAATTATTTGGTACTATTTAAAAGAGACAATCAATCCCATTAATATTTATGTCCACTTTTTTGGAGGCTTTTTACCCCTTGGCTGGTAATTCCAAATAAATGATATCTGAGATCAAAATTTAATTGCGTTCCTGTTTTTTCCTTCCTACAGTATAGCCGGAATCCACCGCGCTAACCATTGTATTATTTTATTTCACCCGATCCTTCTACCTTTTCGGGGAACATCACGACGTTTCTTAACTTGGTCAGGGAGGAAGTCATTGACATCACTCTCTGTGCCGATAGTTTAACAGACAATATCAAAAAGTGGAGAGTCTCAGTTGAACCCACTCTCTCAGATCACTTACAGGTAGAGTTTGAGTTGGAAACTATTGTCAGAGCCAGAAATTCAATAAGAACAGACTGGGGTCAGTTTTCAATGGAACTAAGAAGTGCACTCTCAGACGTGCCCAGGTCAATTAGAGACGTAAACATACTGGAGATGGCAGCCGAGACTTCCACAAAAGCCATACAATCTACTTATGAAAGTAGCTGTCGACCTTCAAGAGTCCGAAAGGTTGGGACACACACTGGTGGAATGGAAAACTCAAAGAGCTTCGCGGGGAAACCAGAGAGAGGTTCAGAAGTGCCAGTATTGGCAAGACGGAGGACCTTTGGACCTCATTCAGGACAATGAAGGATGAATACATGAGTGCAACACGTATGGCATGAAAACTGGATCAACTTTTGCACAGATATCGAGAAAGGAGCAGAGGCGGTTAGACTGGATAAGCTGCTTTCTCGAAATCCGGACGCTCTTTCCGGTGCTCTGAAATTGCACGGCAGGGGGTACTTAGAGTCATACAGGGACACCTTGGCTCATCTGATCAAGGCAAATTTTCCGGGCTTTAAAAAGTTAGGAGAAGAGAGAGGACACCTCTGAGGCAATTAAAGCCGCCTTTGGCTTAACTAGGGCCGAATTGGCGGCTAGCTAACGAGATTGTTACCCCTACCAGGCTTAGGTGGGCCCTGTAGTTCTTCAGTCCTAAAAAGTCTTCGGGTATGGATGGTATATATCCAGTCTTCTTACACAAGGCTGGTGAAATCATCACAGGTCCGATTGTGAGGTTTTCTAGGGCTAGTCTTACTTTGGGTTATGTTCCGGTAGCATGGAGCCACGCTTGAGGTTGAGAAAGGGACGCAACGGGTTTACCCAGGCGTCAGAGGTTGTAAAGGCCTCAACCCAGAACAATTATAATAATAATGATAATAATTCTGCCTTTTCCTTATCTTCTTTCTTATTTTGTACAGGTTTCCGATCTGGGCCGTTCTAGCTACATTAACCGCTTCTTTTCAAGTTTTTGGGCATTTAATTTATTCACGTAAGACTAATTCATTCTTCCATCCGCAAAGAAAATCCTCACAAGTTGTATATCTTGCTGACCTAATGAAACACTAAAAATCTTCTGGAAAATTTTGATCTTCTAAAAATTTGATCATATTTGCTAAAAGCTGATAAGCCTGAGCAGCGAACTCGCCAAAATTTTCTTTCTCAGGATGGTCCAACTTTGAAAGAGTCTGATTAAGTTGGTTCAAAGTTCGACGCTCAGCATGAGTAACTTTTAGATATTATGAAAGATCCTCTAGTGAGTTTACATCGCGATCTGCAAAATGTTGTAGGTAGCTCTTTCCACTCTAGAACGTACTACTAAAAATAAATTTTCACGATCTTTAGCTGCAATAGAATTTCTTGAAAAAACACAATTTGTATTAAAGCGGCCCACTGAAATGTTTTCTCCGTCAACTTTGGCTGGAATAAACGTGAGTGCGATCTTGAAAGGGATCTAAAATTTCTGTTCAAATCAAACTCCCTTTTTTGATTAAACTCTGCAACAGAATCATCTTGCTATATGTCTTCTTCATAATTTAATTGAAAATTTTCCCTGCTCACTTAAGCGGTATTAGCTGAAAGACCACGAACGGTTCCCACCTCACGGACGACAATTGACCAATACCTATTCACACCTCGGCTTTGTACCCTCCCTGAACTCTGCTCTGCTTGTTCACTTACACCCACAATTTCACCGCTATTCGTCGAGGTTGTAACAGTGCTGGTTCCTCGCCCACCCCTTTCACTCTTGCTGAATCCACTTCGCGTACGCATTTTGAGGCTGATATATTTCTTTATCGAAACTTCACTTGTATTTATATACTATTTTTTTAAACACATTTTTAAACATTTTTGACAATTGTCCTTCGGTTTTATTAGTCTGCAGTAGTTCTGGGGGATGACTACGGTACCCTTAAAGTTGCTGTCTGCGAGCCCGATAAGTTTTCACTGCACCCTATGCCTACAGGTCTAAAAAACCATTAAAAAAACCTTGAGGAGTTGTCGCGGCTTTCACTCTTCTTCTTCCGGTAAACTGGATATTCAGTTTGTCACTCTTCGTCTTCTTCCGGTAACTTAAGTCATCACACGTCTTCTTCACGACCTTCCCTATCTTCTTCCACTTTTTGACATTTTCCTTGACGACAGTAGTCGAAGGTGGGTCAACATATTGGAAGTTACGGTCTTCTTCTTTTCCTCTCGTCCAAAATTTGCAACACTTCTCCGGTGGTCATTAGTGAATATTAAAATTTTCTAGATAGCATTTTAAATTTGCCCAGCTAGTTTTAAATGTCTTTAGTCAATTTTCAGTTACCATACACAATTCAAAAATTGATTAAAGCACCTGTCTCTTTCCCCGGGGGATTTCAGCGCGACGGGTTTGTGGAATCTCACTTCTGTTACCATGTAATGAGCGGAAATCAATTTAGGCGCGAAAACATGAAACATTTAAATTATGATTTTTAAATCGTAAGTAAAAAGTAGTAAATATAGCAATTCTTAATAGGCGAGTCCATTTCCGCAATTAAGGGTTTGAAAACCCAACCCCAGCGATGAAATCGTTGCCTGAAAATTTTTTTCAATAAAAATAATAAATCCAATTAAAGGTTCTTTAAGATAATAGAAATGCAAATTTTGAAATCGGTTTATTTTATTGCCGAAGGCAAAGATCTTTTTTTTTGCCGAATTGCCCGACTGTTGCTTTGCCAATCTTTTATTCAGAATGAATTTTATTATCAATTAAAATATATTCGCTTTTGATTTCATTTCTTTCCAATCGCAAAACCGCGCATTTTATTTCATTGATGGTACTGTTCGTAGCGAAAAGAATGCGAATTAAATAAGGGCCTTACATACAATAATACTTACGTCCCTTTGTATTGATTCACAAAAATGAGCGGGAAACGATTGCAATGACAATGAGACGGCTAATTTAAACGATACAAATTTCAAATTTCCTGTTAAAATTTGTATTTTATAGTATTTATTTATTTTTATGTAGTAAACATTGTTGATTTATATCGATAAACAAATTCAACATTCTTTTTCAAATAAAATACGCCGCACAAATCCTAACATTCGCCCAAATTGGGACATTTACCTTGCGTAAATCAATGACTCTTTAGTCTAAAAATGCAAAAATTCGGCTTATGTTGGACGATATAATCTCGGCATATGTGGCCAGTAGAAAAGTTCTTTCTTGATTTTTAAGGAAAATTTTGGCACAAATTTGCCAGCAATCACTCAAAAAGATTTTGAAATCTTGAAACCTTTCGAAAAGTGTGTTCTTGAAATTCTTTAAAATCTATAAAACATTATTATTTTCGAAAATTTTATTATAATTGCTGAATAATAAATTTATAATAATATTTTCGATAAATGGATCCTCTAATTTTTCGTCTTGTTGGAAATAAATTGCATTCCAGGAAAAATTATTTTCAAGAACAGCAGCTGATCAAATAAGACACAGCTCACAAAGATCCGGTTGGTTTATATTAATTTGATGACACGATTATTCTCTCAATAACAAGAAAACAGGAAAACTGAAATAAACTAGGAAATGGAAATTTCCTTACTTATTTGACATTGACAGACATTTTTTTTAGAAATGCAAAATGATTGCGTTAGCATAGCATTGAGTAAACATTCACGCCTGATAATAACGGTTTAAAAAACAGTTATTAAAAATATAATTATTATTTTTGGAATTTAGAAAATTTAGACAATTTTGTATTAGGCATTATAAATATGTTGATTCTAAAACTTTGCCACCAAAATAGGTGAATTTTTAATCTAAAAAAAAAAAACAAATTTTCGAACCAAGAAAGAATAATTTATAACTTGAATAGTTCAAATAATACAAAAGAGAATGTTCAGATTAAAAATAAATTTTCAACCAAAATTCTGAACCAACCGACAAAATAAGTTTTGTTTAAGTATTTATTTCTTGATAAGAAACTAAAAAATTGATTTTTCTTCCCTTGAGTGCGTTTTTATGCTTAAAATTTACATTTTTGTTGATTTTTTTGAATTTTGAAAACTCTTTAACTCTGATAACGTTCTTTTTAATTTTATTTGATTTTTTATATAATATGAACAGCCGTAGATTGCATGTTTTAAAATTGACCATAAATTGTATAAAATTATTTACAAGGAAGCAGACTTTACTTCAATTTTAAATTGACTTTTCTCTAACAAACAAAACATAATTCCGGGTGTTTTTTTCGGTTTCTAAAGTTCCAATAAAAATTCGTGCAAGGAATTGATGATTGAATAAATAAAGTGATGCGGACTAAAATTTCTCGTCTCACGATATATGCCCGGAAAGGGGAAAATACAAATATCGCAATGTAGTATATATACACGTGATACCTCAAAATATTTATCAGTAAATATGTTTTTAAAAGTCTTCGATACTAAATTGTTCCAGCTTCTGATGAATATCAGAATCCTTTCCGTCCTGCTGGTGCTTAATTTGATTGGTAAGCAGACAATAAATTAATACAAGTTTTCGTGAGTTTGATAGAAAAGCTTATTGGTAATTACTGCATTGTTTCAACCCCCCCCCATTTGCGGTTCCCAGCCACCCCCTTTAATTATAGGGAAATTACGCTGCTTTTAAAAACCCCATGAGCCCTTTTGACCCCCATTGGGAAACTGAGGGGGTGTTTTTTAATGGACTTTGTTTCTCAAAAAACTAATGGTTTTAGTTGAGGGTATATCTGCAGATAAAAAAAGTTGTGATCATCTTGTAAGAGAATATAGTTGTGTTACCTACATTTCTAGCTCTCTTACCTTATTATCTAGCCTTATTATCTAGCTAAACTTTCATATCTTTCTTAAGTGAAAAATTTTTATTGGTTGAAAATTCGTCTTCAGGATTTTAAAATTATTTTTTTTGTAAAAAATTTCATCTTCTGGATTAAATTA
>JAAAKG020135023.1:0-13664 GCA_010014905.2 Druon quercuslanigerum
TTCCTAATGTAAAATACAAAAATTTAATTTGCACACGGAAAATCTAAAATTTGAAAATGATATTTAGACTGCTACAAATCTTGGTATTTTAAAGTGTTTTTGTTATAATTTCTAAACATATTTGACAAAATCGCATTGTTTTAAATTTTCGATTTTGTAAGAAACGCATATATAAGTATATTTAGAAATAATGGTCAGACGAAGGACACGCCGAATACAAGGAAAAATAAATATAAAGAGATTCTTTATTTTTAAGACTTTTATGAAATTCATGCTCCTAGAAGTGGCAACAATAAAATATTTTTATCAGAGAAGATCTATTTATTATAAACCATGATTTTCCATATTCCTCGTATGTTAATTACAAAATCTAGACGGACTGTGAGTCACAGTTGCACCTAACGCTGGGGTAGCGGCTTACTGGCCAGGGACTAATTTACGCAGGAGAAAATCTATCTACTCCAATTGATCTGAAACTTTTCCAGAAAATTTCCTTGAGCCCTGACCAACTTTTTCGCTGACAGTTTTCGCTTGCACAAAATTCGCTCGACTCCCGGAACGATAGAAGTTGTTTGTTCACGAATCATGCACTGTATTCGAAAAAAATTATTAACAATTTTTTAAATAAATATTTTGATGTTTTGCTAAGGCCATCGGTCGCAGAATATGAAAATTCATATTTATAATAAGATTTATTACAAAATATTAAAAACTTTCCATTTTGATGCGAGTTGAAGTGAAAAAAATCAAAAAATTTTGATCAGAGAAAAAAACAGTTTTTCGTAAATAATTCGAAAAATAAAAAAGCTACAACTTTTTTTATGAGAAGAAAAAGATGCGAAATTAAATTTTCACTCAGGACATATATTCTAAAAATTAAAATTTAAGACTTCATGTTCAGGAGCTTAGGAGCCTCCCCACTCCAGCAAAATAATTCTATATCTCCTTTTTGTATCCGGCGCCTCAATTGCCGCCGATGTTATGGATCATTCGCAGACGGATAGTTTTCGTTTCACAGAAAAAACTGCAGTTTTTATCAAGCATTTTATACAGAAATCATTTACTACCTCGAAATTTCCCGGCGGGGGATACTTAGAGTCGGAGGAGGATACCTTGGCTCACCTGATCAAGTCACATTTTCTGGACTCTACAAGGTTTGAAGAAAAAGGGGCGATACCGCTGTGGCAAATTAAAGCCGCATGTAACCCAGCTGGGTCCGAAAAGGCAAGTAACCAACGAGCTTTTTACTCCTATCAGCGTCGGGTGGGCTCTGAAGTCTTGCAGTCCTAACCAGTCTTTTGGTCCGGATAGAATATATTCAGTCCTCTTACAGAAAACTGGATAGATCACCATAAGGCCGCTCGTGAGACTTTATTTGGCCAGTCTAGCATTAGGTTATGTTCCGAAGGCATGGAGGGGTACGAGAGTAGTCTTTATTTTGAAAGCAAACTAGTAATGCAATTTCTGAAAATGTTGACAGTCTAAGTTAAACGATTCATTCGATATTTCATGCTTTGACATTTGTATTTTGAATTTTTAAATACGATTAAAGAATTTTAAATTTATAAATAAACCTTCGCAATGCAAAATATTGTCTACATTTTTTTATTGCCTTTTCTTTTTAACTACAATCAAAAATCAGGTAAATATCAGGACTGCTCTAACGCTTACAGTTGGATTTTGAGTTAAATTTGGTTGTTTGTCATGTTTGACTGAGCAGAACCGTCTTTCTTAGCCATGATGCTTCACTTGTCCGAAACCGCCCACCTGCATCGAATTCCAAATTCCAGGTTATTCAGGATTTTTAAAAAGAGACAACTGAAAGTGGCACATAGCGATAGGCATTTCTCCGGTCACGGTGGGATCACCCAGAGTCCAAAGTAGTCAGAGGAGTAGTCACAGTGGTCACGGAACAGTTCCTTTAGCATACTAATCGACTACCTGACTCCCTTTATAATCAGTTCAGAGCTCCTGGAATTTTTCTATTCTTGTCAAAAACGTGCGGCTATCGTTGACCATGTATGCGAGGCAGCATCGACTCAATGCAGCTTGTTGGAAATAATTAAAATATGAAAGCATTGTTTTATTAAAATAAGTAATACATATTGAAATATGATATGCAATAATGTAGGACGCGAAATGAAAAAAGAAACAACAATTTCACGTTTTGTTGACTTCATATATGGCAATACTTGTTAACCGTATTACGTGAGTCTGCCCTGTTCTACCCTATGTTCACATTTAGATATTTAAGATTTTTTAAAATTGTGCTTCGAATTTTGCCTTACTGAATTTAATTATCCTTATCTTTGTCCTATTATTTGCGTTGTTCATACAAGGATTTTCCTATGCATGAAAAGGTCACCAGTTTGTCCTTGAGAATAAAGCACAAAATCCGACAGTGATCTTGGGTAAGCCGCAGGTGCCGCAAAGCTTGTCACGTCTCCGCCTGTTTTTCCTTCTTGCGTTATATCCCCAACTTCTTGCACATCCTAGCCTTGTTGAGTCGCTATCGCTGTTGATAGAGTAAGCCTTATTTTACGACGTATCTTATAAAGACGCAATACAATTGCAAATCTGAAAAAAGATTTATTTTCCAAACTTCCTTAAAATTAAGTTTAAAAAAACAAGATTTTATTTTCTGAATGTATCGCGATTGTGCTAGCTACTATTAATATTCATTAATTTGATATGAGACATGTCAGCCTTGCAAGAAGGGCTATTTACTCAGCATTTCCATGAATTCCGCTCCAGAAATCTCAAGGAAATCCTCTGAAAAATCCTGCACAGAGCAGTCATACTCTGCAGTCTATACTCTGTTCTGCGAGATAAAGCCATTCAGAATGACCTTTCTTGGGTTTCTTTGCGCAGCCTGTAGTTAAAATTTTTCAAAATCGCGGGATTTCTTGAGATGTTTCAGTCAATCTAATGTGAAGCCTTTCAACTTCATGAGAAGCGCTTTTCTAGATGGCCTTTTTTCATAAGAAGCGGTTTTCTAGATTGCCTTTTGTGCACAGACAGGTGAAAATAGAGAAATTTGACATTTGGATTTCGCGATTAGCGATTTTATAATAGCATAATCAGTTAGGGATGGGCGATTCTGTCAAATAGATCGATTCATGAATCGATCCAGGATTGAATTTACTAAAATCGATTTAGCAAGAAAATGGAACCAGCAGAATCGATCTTGAAAGAATCGATCTTTTAAGGTCCAGGTGAAAATGTCCTTATAAGTTTATATTTACCTATAAATCATTACAATTTATTGAATTTTAAATAAAATGATTGAACATCGACAATTAGACACTGCTTATTCCTTTTTCCACATAGAAATATTACATAATATTAATATATTTTATAGTATGGTATATGTGCTTGAAGTTCTGTACGTTCGAATGAATGACATTATTTGCTGATGACTTTGTAAACAAGAAAAAATGCTCAAATGTTTGTTCATTTATATTGGAAATAATTTATGATTGAAAAAGTAATCATGATGCATATTTTAATTTTCAATTTGAACAATATTTATGGGTAAAATAGAAATCGGGAAAAATATTTCGTTCATTTGAACGTTCCGAAACATTGGCAATGAACATTTTGAGTGCAGGTTACGCTTGCGCTTAGATTAAGATGCGGTCTTGGCGATTAAAGAAAAAATCATAGGAAAGAGCAATAAAGAGGAAAAATGTACGCCGCAGTCACGAAAGTAAAGGACGGAGAGGTCAATAAATAAAAATAAAAGAATCGCTTCTTTGATTCTAGGAGTATAGAATCGATCCAATAAAAATCGACTCGTAAAGAATCGATTCAAAGGATCAATCTTTTGAGTGAAAATATCGATCTTTAAAGAATGGATTCAAAATCGCATATCCATATAATCAGTATCTACCAATTTTTCCGATTTCAAAGATATATTTCTTGCCTCGGAAAGTTGAAAATTTAAAAAATTTTGATCGAAGAAACTTGACCTCAAAGTCAAATGGATATTTATTTGTTCTCTAATTTTCGGCCTTAATGGACAAATTACATATAGTTGAAATTGGCATAATTAACTTATTTTGAATATATTACTTTTAAGTCGTTGATTGAAGATTATTAATTTTCAGCTTTTATATTAAAAAAGAGCGATTGAGTAAAAAACTCAAGTCGCTAACGCAGACCCCTGTATTCGAGACCTACGATTGGTGAGGTCCTTTTATTTTATGGCTAACATATCGTCAAAATCATTCAAAATATTCGAAAACCCCAAGGAAAGTATGCGCATCTGTTTTCGTTCATACATGAACCAGTGTTGCCATTTTCAGTACAACTGTACCTAAAAAGTACATTTTGTGACATTTGAGTACGTAAGTGACACAATCACAAGTTGAGTACACTTTACATTGTACTCTTTTTTTCAAGAGCGCTTGAGTACAAGTGCTGAATTTGTGTTTTCCAGATTTTATTTTTGAATACGTTTGTAATTAGCGCGTTGAGCACTGCGCCTTATGTACCACTGTGATTGGCCGATGCCACTAAGACCTTTCCACAGCTGATGAAAAATCAAAAGTAAGCACTTCACTCTTGTGGTGCAAGACTTCAGAGTTGCGCAGTGGGACTCCGGGACCGTGTTCGAAACGGCCATGGGGTCCCACTACAGTACCCGTTGTGTAACTGATTTCGCGTTTCGAATGGCTCGATTAAGTATCAGCTTCGGTTCTCTGTTCATACCAGTACGGCTCACAGCCAGATCAGATCTGAGCGATGGAAAATGGAAAGGTTTATTATATGATTCAATTTTTTATAGTATGTATAAAATCTGTTTCATGGAATAAAAGTATACTTCAATATAATATTTCGGTTATGATTTGACTGCTGTTTTGAGCACTCAGCGCGAGGTAGTAATGATATCTAAGTTAGAATTATTCGATGAATTTCTAATCAATTTATTGCTTTTTGTTGGGATATAAAATACCTCTGTTTGCCTATAATTATATGACGATTTTCTGAATAAGTGTTGAACCTTTTCTAAAAGATATTGACAATGTACGAAGTTTCTCATCATTTAAATAGAAATTAGTAGCATCTAATTGTAGTCCCACAATTATTGATGACATCCTATATATTAGTCTTGCAACTGACAAATAATTTTTTATCTTATTTTAAGAGCGTTTTTCTAGGCAAACAAAGGGATTTTTTTATTTCTAGGTTTTTATGTTTATCTTTTAAAGCCTTACCTTAACTTGAGATTCAGACATGCCCAAGGCATATGCGAGTTTAGCTCGTTCAGGGCCGGCAAGGTACTTTGTTTGTTCAAAGGTTTTCTCGAGAGCGAAGATCTGTTGTCCACTGAACGTTGGCCTCGTGTGTTTTTTCTTACCACCCTCGTGCTCGCCTGGACCGCCGCCTCCTGCTCCAGTCATTGCCTGCTGACAACCTAATTGCTGTGACACTGAAAAACCAATACTTTTTTACTTAAGTATAGGATATTTTTTTCGAAAAACTAGTCTCAGTGAATTATATCATAAATAATACTTAGGATTGTGCAAAAAACAAAATAGAAACTACTCACGCGGGTCGGATGGGGTGTTGGGGATTCAGGGCGGACTTAATCTGGTCGAATTTATGGGTTGGTCGACGAAACTACAATTAACAATTAATAAACAAAAAAAAATACTTGCTGCTTTTTTTTTAATAATTCTAATCTTCTAACAGGACTAAAAAGGCTTTTGGTTTGTTTTACATTACATTTACAAAGTGTTTAAGGCTCATTATTTAAATGCGGGTTGTGCAGGTAGATTTCAGGTTTGCGGGTGAAATGCGGGATGTACGATTGATTGAAGGGCCCCGAGTCAACGCGCGAACCGGACCCCAATCGCATAAACTTTGCAAATCCCTAATATTAACACAGTTTTAAATGGGAATTGTTTTTTAACCTGAAAAATTATTTAAGAAATTAAGAATTGATGGAAAAAATGTACAAGACACATGGAGAATTCACGTCATTTTAATTATGGCAGCGATCATAACCTCAGTAGAACAACTGAACTAAATTCTTTAATAAAAATAATTCTAAAGCTTAAAGTCTTCCGAATTGAACGATATGGTAGCTTTTAGCCAAAAACATTTTTGTCATTAGTTATAAGGCGAAACGTTAGGAGACTTCTGAAAAAGTTCTGAAATAGTCTTTCAACATTCTTTAATGCAGTTAAATAATTAAATTTACAATGAAATCGCTCTTTCGTGAAAAGCATGATTTTGCATATTTATGAAATTGATCAATTTTCAGCAAGCGAAAGGCACCGCAGGTAAAGTAATAGAAAAATAGTAAGATTCGATGGCAAAAAAACTTCCAGAAACAAATCCACTCTGTGAGAGTCAAGAAAGTAGAACCGCCCGCTTCAAGGTCTTGGAGGTATAATTCACATACCCCTGTGTTCATTGTAATAATCGCTAGGTTACATTTTTCTACTACTTCTCCTGCTGTGCCTTCCACGCGCCATTACTCATTATGTTCTGAAATATTGACTATTATGATTCTCGCCTAAGAGAGGTTTTTTCATAAAAATTATTGAACTGCACTCGCATAAAAAATCTTGTGCATGCAGACCCAGAGTATTTTAGAATTTTGAGAAATGTATTGCATGAAAGAATTTTCGAAGAATCTCTAAGAATTAAATTTTTTCAAAATTCGTCCTCGTTTAGGTAACTGGCGAAAGTCGAGGCTTGAAAATTAGGGTTTCATGGGATATTTTTCCTTCTAACAATTAAACAAAAAATTTTAGGCTAAAAGTCGTCATATCATTGAATTTGAAAGACTTGGATCTTTCCGACGATTTTTATTAAATAATTTTGTGCATTTTTTTGGATGAGTTTCAATTAAAGGAAGTGAGAAGCCTCGGCATTTGACTACGACATTAGTACGATCTAGTCTGGTCCATTTAAAGTACTGTCAAAAATTTCCCATTCTTTGTGACGGAAATCGGGACAAAATGTATGACACGTGACTTTAAGGCTCTAGTACACGGCTAGCAAAAATTGCAGAATTTTGAGTCAAAGACATTCTCCACACGTGAGAATATTGGTATTAAAATCTTTAAAAATTTCAATATAGTTCATCACTTCATTCTCAAGGATGATATGATTCATTCATTCTTTCATCCTCAAGCTGCGCTTCACAAGTAGCAAGTTTTTAAATATAAATGTATTTATTATTGTGGTCGGTAGAGCTACAATTCCCCTAGACGGGAATATTTCCTAGAAAATTAGCAACTTCTGGTATCAAATTACCATTGGTGCGTTGAATATGAATCTGACATTAGTTATTGGAATGGTTTTCATGGCATATTTGTTTTCTTTATGTTTTGAATACGAATCTAACATTAGTTTTCACCAAGAACATCAGGCTTTTCCACTAGACTGTCTACACTGTTAGAAATATCTGGTTGAATTTTGAATCACATGTAGTTGAAGTTTTTTACAATTGCGGTGGTTGAAATTTCAACTATTCAGTTGAAAATTTAACAACGTGTAATTGTAATTTCAGTAAAGCGAACAAAATTTTATTCAGCACAGTTAGTGAATTTCAAAGCAAGTATAATTTTTCAGGGAATTGAATAGGTTTGATTCAAGATTTTTAAATAATCCAAACTCTTAAGTAAAATCCATACAGATTCCTTAAAAATACTGTGGTATGAAATTCACTAACTGTACCAGAAGAATTCTGAAAAGGAATCGTGAGTCATTTCGTATGATTTTGTCGTGAAATCCATGAGATTAATAAAGCGCATATAATATTTAGAAAAATAAGCAGCTTTAAAAAGGCAAAATAAAATGTGCATTGGAATTATATTACCATTATGAATTTTTCGTCAGTTTAGACCAAGTTTTCGATACTCGTTTTTGTAATTGTAACCCAAAAAAGCATACAGCAGTTAGTACCGATAGTATGAATGAAATTTTCTCATAATAATATTATTTCAACATACCTTTCGTTTTTCTTCTTCAAAGCTGCTTCTTTTACTAAATATTATATGCATGCCCTTCGTCAATTCCATGGATCTCACGACACAAACAAGGAGTCATGGAACTTTGTCATGTGAGGGTCTGGCTTCGGAGGAAGTACAGTAGCGTATCGGTGTAAGCGCATACATCTTCATTAATTTTCAACTACATTCAACCACAAATTTGGTTAAAAAGTGGTTGGCTTTTTAACATATTTTTATCAGTGTAAGAAAGCAGATTTTCCATATATAGGGAGTTTATCGGGTTCTTTAAGTAATCTGGGAAAAGTAAATAAATTGGGATAAACTTCCGAAAAGGTGATATGCCCGATTTCTGTCAATCTGTGTATACCTATGTATTTTGATGCGCTAATTTCGAATATGATAGTAAAAATTGGCGCAAATTTGATTTTCATGGTGAAATCGTCAAAAAACCATAAAAATTATGGTTTTTTGAGTTTATCTCAGTTAATATGCAAAATTAAAACAAATGTTTAAAATAAAAGTTGTAGACCTCATCGAATTACACATTTTTTGATTGACACATTTTTCTTCTACGGGTGATATTTTCCGAGAAAAATAGTGATAATATATTTTCGTCAAAAAAACCCATAAAATCATGGCTTTTGGCTTTCATGTAAGTCAATTCTAGCAATATTCTGTAGCCAGTCACAGGTGTGCCTTTTAGCCCCTCACGGGACCTGGAAAAGAGATAGGCGGAAGGAGGAAAGCACATTACTCGCAGTGAGTTATTTATTTATTACATTACTCTTTCTTGTCTCAACCTGTTTAAATTTCACTCTGCCTGTAGCAACATTCATTCTCGATACATCATTTACAAGCGTTCTTTGCTCGTCGCCGATGTCTTAACCAAAAAAATTATGGACAAAAAATATAATAATTTTAAATTGAGCATAATTTTTCAAAGTCGAGAAAAAACCCTCGAATGGTTACACGAAATGGAACTTATTCTACGCGAAAGGTACTGTTCTAAACACAAAACCCAACTGCGTACCATAGAAAACTACCTAACATGTAGTCAATTTATTTGCTAAAAATTCGCTAAATACAAACACGTTTTCACGGTTGCAGAAAATATATGGTTCGAAAGGTGCCACATTTTTGCAGCAGCTTGTATGCTAATAACATACTGCTTTGCTATGAACTTCAATTTCGCTCATACTATTCAAGAGAGCAGTATTATTGAGGATCAAGAAGTATCTACGGAAACTGTCTCAGATCCTTTTTCTTAATGTAGAGAAGAATGTATAATTGCTCGTGATCAAGCATTTGAAGAGGAAGGTCAAATTGGGGAACTGGTGAAATTGTTGAAATCGACGAATGTAAGATCGGTCGTCGAAAATACGAAAGAGGGCGTGTTGTAGAAGGTTCGTGGATCTTAGGAATGATTCACTGGGGACATGCACATAACTATCGCCTAGAAATTTGCCCAGGCAACAAAAGGGATAAAGATACTTTAATGGCTTTAATACAAAAGCATGTGGCTGCCGGAACTGAAATCCACACACACAAAATGTTGAATCCTCCTGGCGTTGAATGCGTCGATTTTTATAGAGAGGTGGGATTCAGAAACGCAATTTGTCCGATCACCTATCCGAATTTTCGTGGCGGCATCGCGTCAAGAAATTGAACGCTGATCCTTTCCTTCAATTAATAAAAGACATCAAAATTTGCTACCCAGGCAAGAACAAGTAAACATTTGGTTTATTTGTTATTATTTAATACTTATTATTTCTTTATAAGAAAGAAAAAACTCAAAAATAAAAAAAAAACATTAAAATGATTGAAAAATTTTAAAAAACGTACAAAATAATAAAATATCAAAAAAAAAATGCTTTTCAAAATAATCCAACCTTCTCGCGGTGAAGACCAACATTATTTCTGTGATTAATCACAGGGGTGCCTTCCCGCCCCCACGGGACCTGGAAAAGGGGCAGGCGTTTGACCAAAATTATTTCTGTGACCAGTAAGAGGGTTGCCTTCCCGTCCCCATGGAACATGGGAAAGTGGTAGGTGTTTGACCAACATTATTTCTGTAGCTAGTCACAAGGGTGCCTTTCCGCCTCCACGGACCATAGAAAAGGGTTATTCATTTGACTAACATTATTTCTGTAGTCATTCACAGGGGTGCCTTCCCGAACCCACGGGACCTGGATAAAGGGTAGGCGTTAGACCAACATTATTTCTGTGACCAGTAAGAGGGGTGCCTTCCCGCCCCCCATGGAAAATAATGTTGGTCAAACGCCTACCCCTTTTCCAGGTCCAGCAGGGGGCGGGAAGGCACCCCTATGACTAGCTACAGAAATAATGTTGGTCAAACCCCTATGCCTTTCCCAGATCCCGTGGGGGCGGGAAGGCAACCCTCTGACTGGTCACAGAAATAATGTTGCTCAAATGCCTACCACTTTTTCAGGTCCTGTGAGGGGCGAGAAGACACCCCTGTAACTGGCTGCAGAATATTGCCAGTATTGATTTAGATGAACGCAAAAAGCCGTGATTTTATGGGTTTTTCTTACGAAAATAGATTATTACTAATTTTCTCGGAAACTATCAAACGTCGCAGAAAAATGTATTAAACAAAAATATGTATTTTAATGAGATCTACAACTTTTATTTAAAACATTTTTTCCAATTTTTCATATTAGCTGAAATAAACTAAAAAACCATAATTTTTATGGTTTTTTCATGATTTCAGCATGAAAATCAAATTTGCGCCAATTTTTACTATCATATTCGTAATCAGCGCGTCAAAATACATAAGTATACGGAGTTCGAAGGAAATGGGTTATATCACCTTTTCGGAAGTACACCCATAAATTGTGCCTATTCCTTGAAAAATAGCGAGCTTCTGGATATGTTGATAAATATTGTTTAAATAATTCATAATTATTGTATATTTTTAAAGTGTCACAATATTTAGCCTGTTCATTAAAAAATAGCTTAACTCTCATTTTTTAATTTAAATTGATTCAAGAATTAATATTTCTTTTAAATTTGCAAAACAAAATTTGAAAGATTCATCGGAAGAAAATTCTTAGTTGTCTCCAGGAACTAATTGTACATTTTCCTTGAAAAATAGCCAAACTCCTAATTTGCTCATGACAGTTGTTCAAATAATTAATTATTCTTGGTAATTTACAGAAGAAAAATCGAAAAGAATCATCGGAAAGACTTTCTTGGTTGACTCTGAACAAATTGCGCCTATTCCTTGAAAAATAACCAAGCTCTGGATATATTTATAAAAATGTGTAAATAATTAATAGTTATTGTAAAGTTGCAAAGGTATCATGAAAATGAGTTATTGGAAATACATTTTGGGTGATTTCTTAAACAAATTAAGCCTATTCGTTAAAAAATGGCCAAACTACTAATTTGTTGAAATGATTAATAATTATTGTATATGTTCAAAGTATCATAGAAAATAGTGCTTCAATACATTATTTCTTGATTCATGCTATTTGTCGAAAAAACGTCAAGCTCTTAACTTATTTATAGAAATATTTTAAATTATCAATCACTCTTTGAAATTTGCAAAGCAGTATACAAAAAAATCACCAGAAAGATATTCTTAGTTAATTCTGTAAGAAAATGTAGCCTAATCGTTTAGAAGTAGCAAAAAGTATATTCGCTGAAAAATTGCCAAAAGTCTTTTCGTTGAAGAATGGCGCGACTCGTCATTTTTCTATGAAAATTGTTTAAATAATTAATGATTCTTGAAAATTTACCAAGCTGCATCGAAAAACGTCATTAGAAAGTTATTCTTAGTTGACCTAGTTTTCTTTAAATAAAAATGAGCCAAGGATGAACACGTTTTTTTACTTTTCTAAGCTTCCTCAAATTCTAAAAATAATATATAATAATAATAATATAATAATAATGTTTTCTGAACAAAAATAGCACTGGATGAATTCGTATCTTTAATTGTTTAAGATTACAATAATAGTTACAAATAGAAGGACGTCATATTCTTTTAAAATGTAAAAGTATGTAATTGACTTTAAACATTTAAATGAAAGTAAAATAATTTTTTAAATGTTTATAGTCTATATTTTTTATTGCTCTAATAAAAACAAATTATTGAAAAAAATTGAGGGTATATTATTTTAAAAAGAAACCACGGAATGAGCCAATATTCTTTGAGAACTTACCAAACATTACAGCAAAAAGTCATCGGAAACATATTCTTAGATGATACCGTTTTATTTAAAGATAAAGGATCCGATGATGAACACGTTTAAAAAATGGTTAAATTTCTTTAAATTCCAAAAAAAATTCAAATGTTCATATTGCCTAAAATTTCAAACATTCATAATTTTTTATTGTTATCAAAGGTTAGAAGTTTGTAACTGTCTTTGAGAAAGTAAATGGATTTAAAATAAACAAAATTTGTAAATGTTCAAAATTTGTATTGTTTTATTGTTATAACATAAAAAATAATTATTAAACAAAAGTAAGGCTATATAATTTTAAAAGTAAACATGAAGGTATGAGCCAAAATATTAATTTAAATTGTAATTTTTACTATGAAAATAATTAGCCCTGTATGAAATTATATTTTCAACTGCTTAAGATTTCAAAAATAGTTTTAATTTGAAAGAAGTCATATTCGTAGAAAATGTAACCGTACAAATAAAATTATTTCTTAATATGCATAATTTATGAATATTACTCAGCTGGAAGAAGAAGATTGTGGTCCTGCTCCACAACCATGAAAATAGGCCGAAATCATGGGGGTGCTATAAAAGACATTTTGCTAATTATATGGACATAGTTGTGGGTAAACTGTGGTTAGTCATTTGTGATTATAGTATATATTTGATGTGTGCAAACGGTAGACAATCTCAGGTTTTGCATTGTGATTAGTCAAGAAAAATATTTTTCGATACGCAAGGCTTCACGGGCGGGTGCTCTCTGCTCGTGTGAAGGCACAGCACTCGACCTTCGATTTTGTGCTGAGCCTTCACACTCGCAGTGAGCAAAAACGGTTAGTTATTGGTCTCTCATATGGAAATATACTTTTACTTTACAGGAGAATCAATGGGGGGCTGTATAAATGTCCAAATTCTATATACGCAAGTTCTGAAATACTGATCACAGTTACATAAATATAGTTTCACCGCTTGAAAATGATAACTTTAAGAAATTTCGTGTATTCAGTATTATACTAGGCTTAACTAAAAATATTTCGACATAAGTTGGACTTGGTTCAAATTGAACTTGACTTCAAGACGATTATACGTGGCTCGCGGACAGGGGGGTTTGGAGGTCGTAAAAGTGTCTAACGTTTATGATAGAAATTCTTGATGGGAAGTAATTTCCAAGTCAATTCAAGCTTGTATTAGGACAAGAACAAAATGGCCAACGATTTTCAGGAAACATTTACATAGTTTGGGACCAAACAGTTGACATCTGCTAAGGATTAGAATTAAAAATCCGGAACCTGTCGGTCGGAACTGTCATTTTCTACAAGTATCTATCGAACTGTTAGAGGTAGAAAAAAATATACCACATTTTATGTTCGCTATGTAAAGAACATAATTATGGCAGGTAAACAAATTCATTAATACATTGAAAGTGTATTAGAAGAGCCTCGGTGGCTCAGTGGTTAGACGCTCGGACTTCACCTCAGAGGTCCGGGGTTCGATCCCTGAGCCGGTA
>JAAAKG020135024.1:0-13664 GCA_010014905.2 Druon quercuslanigerum
AAAAAGAGAATGCGTAAAAATTGGTATAGGAAGTCGATGGTATCTTTGGTGCTGTTCAGAAGTTATGAATGGATACCTCGAAGTTGGAAGAGATGATAACTGACTCCATAATTTGGCTTCCGTACCAAACGACTCCCAACACTTAGAAACTTGCTCGTAAATAAATGCAAACCAGGTTGCAAGTCAAAGTGAGTTTATTGTAACATTTGACTCCGGTACGGAGTCGTCGAGTGTGTGTACAATGCGAGGCCCCAAGGCCGATTGACTGACGCTTGTAGCGAGTACTGCTTTTGTCTCCTCTTCTCCCGCTATAATCGGCGGGCACTACTTTACGACTGTATCCCTCCGCGGACGCGCGGGAAACGAGGAGAAGGTGTTTCAGGCGGAAAACGTGAAAGCGGATACGAAGCGTGCCTCAGTGACGCAAGTACAATTTCCGGGGCTGATAAACGCGCCACCTTGGTGGACCGACCTGGAGTTACTTCGTATATCCAGATGCGCGTCGGTGTTTTTTAAAAGTTGAGAAATTTCGAAATGACTTACCACCGGAGTTTCTACTTAACGAGTTATCACTATTATTACAAACTGCAATATGCAAAATTATTTAACATTAAAATAATAAATATTTAATAACATATAATATTTGTATGATTTGCAATTATTCTTAAGAAGTTAAATTATCTTTTTTTAGATAATTAATATTATACATATTTCGCAAAAATCTCTTTAAATATACTCCCTGAGAATTGTATACACTTTCGTCTATATAATTTTAAATTTTCTTATTTTCGGCATTATCATTTTTAGTTTAAATTTGTTAAAATATGAATATTCGTATTTTTTTTTTTAGTAGCTATTTCATAAATTTCATAAAATATTTATTATTAATAAATTTTTTAAAGTAAATACACTATCAGCCTAAGTGCTCTTACTCACAAAAATAGTAATTTTTTAACAAGGATTAATAAATTGTATAAAATACCTTTACATTTTTTTCTTTTTAAAAAAAAGTTTACAAATTGAAAAAAGCAATTTAAACCCCAACTAATAATTCGAAAACTTTTAGATTCCAGAACTTTAGTTTGAAAAAAAACATTCGAATTTTGAGCTCTTTATTTAACGAGAAATGTAGAAACTCTTTATTTAAAATTTTTGAATTTAAAAGCATCAGTATCTTTTAAAAAAGCGAAATTTAAGAGAAAATTCAATTTTAAACTTTTTAAATTTAAAGACCCTTACCAAATCATTCTTTAGACTCCCACTATGAGAAACATTCGTAATCCTCATATGAACTTGAATAAACATAATAGAAAATAAAAAATGTTTAAGGAGAAAAACTGTCAATTTAGAAAGATTTTGCGATTCAACTATGTACCTTAAAATTTTTAAGATTTGTAATTAAAAATTTTTTTAATTATAAAACCATATTACAACCCAAATTAAAATGTTAAAAAAACTGACAAATTTAACTGATAAAAAAAGTGCTAACTTTTAAAATAAAACTGTTGCATATGAACGGATACACACATTAAAAAACTGAGAAATTTGAAAGCAATTCAATTTGAAACTATTTAAATTTAAAAACCTTTACCAAATATTACTTAAAACTCCCAATTTTTGAATTTAAAAGCTTTTAAAAGTAGAAGCTTATAAATTGAACAACTGTTAAATTTGACTGAATTTTAATAATATTCAAGGATAATTTAAATAATATTTCTCTGTCTGAGTTAGCCCTAAAAATATCTTACGATCAAAACTTTTAAATTAAACTTTTGCATTAAATATAACTGTATAATATGTACATAATAATAATGCTTATTATTTTTTTTAATGACTTTAAATTTTTTTAATTTTAAACTTATCAAACAATTAATAAGCTGTCAGATTACAAAGGCTCCAGTATTTTAAAAAATTAAAAATGTCATATTTCTTGCCATTATCATTTATTGAAGGAATAAAAAAATTATCGTTTTTTTTAAATAAACATTTTTTTATTCTCAATCAGCATCATCAACTATTTGATGTTAAGAATCTAGCTATTTATTTGTTTTTATACTAAAAAAATAGAAAATAAAATGAAAATAATTGTCCCTTCTTAAAACAAAGTCCCCTATTTTCCCGAAAATTGAACTGCTGAATCACCTATATAATAAACTGCTTCTACTCATAAAAATAGTCATTTCTTAACAACGATTAATATTTTGTTATTGATGATGTGCATTTTCAAACTTTGCTGAGTTACACTTCTTTTGGAGAAAATCCTCCAAATGTAACAATTTTTATAATTCATATTACACATTTTTATTTAATGAAGAAGTTGAATTTAAAAGTTTTTGATATTGACATATTATTAGGGCTAACTCAGACAAAGGAATATAATTGCTAGTTTACAGAATTATTTAGTTAAGCTTATTAAATTTATATATTTTCAAATTGAATTGCTTTAAAATTTTTCAGTTTTTTAATGTGCGTATCCTTTCCTATTCAACCGTTTAAATTTTAAATTTTGTACTTTTTTCAGTTAAATTTGTAATTTAAAAAAAAATTATAATTGGGGTTAAAATTTGGTTTTAAAATTTAAAAAATTTTTAATTATAAATCTTTAACATTTTAAGGTACATGGTTGAATCGCAAAAGCTTTCTAAATTGATAGTTTTTCTCCTTAAACATTTTTTAATTTCAAGTATGTTTATTCAAGTTCATGTAAGAATTACAAATCTTTCACATAATGGGAGTTTAAAGAATGATTTAGTAAAGATACTGATTCTTTCAAATCCAAAAATTTATTTTGAATTTCTACATTTTTTATTAATTAAATAGCTTAAAATCTGTACGTCTTTTTGAAACTGAAGCTCTAGAATCTAATAGTTTTTGAATTATTAGTTGGGCTTTAAATTTCGTTTTTCAATTTTTAAACCTTTGTTGGGAAATGAAAAAATGCAAAATTTATTAATCGTTGTTAAAAATGACTATTTCTATGAGTAAAAGCACTAAGGGTGTTCTTTATTCATTAAAAGATGCTCGAAAGTGATAGTGTATTCACTATAAAAAATTTATTAATAATAAATGTTTTATGAAATTTTATGAAATAGCTACTAAAATAAAAAATTAAAATATTTATAATTTAACAAATGCAATTTTGCATCTTCAACCTTTCGGATTCAGAGGAGGAGAAGTTGGTTCCGCGCGCAACCATAGACTGGAAAAAGTATATAAAATGTCATCAATTTATCTATACTGCAGGACATTCTTTTTGATATATTCCATATAAATTATATTTCAAAGAAATCTTTTTTTGGATACAGAATTTTATCAATACTGCAAAGCTTCCTCCATCAAGAAGTGAAAATGGTTATTAATTAATTAAAAAAAGATAACTATTTCTAGATCATATAATTTCGTTTAAATAACTTTGAACTTCATTATAAATTATAATTCATTATATCAGGTTATCTTTTAATTGCATAGATAATCACAAATCTAGGCATTAATTCATTTGTTTTATGTGCGCCTTAATTTTTTTTATATGTTTCTAGAAAAAAGTCCAGATAAAAGTTCATTTATTAATTTTAATAAAAAGATTTCAGATGAAACATTAGGTCCTTTTGTATAAACAAAATAAATTAATTTACTTTTCAAAATATTCAAAATTTATTTATTAATTATTTATTTATTTTATTGTTATTTCAGAATCACCATCTCTGATCTCCTCTACCGACATTATAGATTTGTTAAACAGTAGTGTCCTGTTTTACCGCTCTAGTTTCAGCGCGGAACTTTCATTTTAGTTCGCAAAAGCAAAAGTCGTTTGGGGACCGCTGCGGAAAATCACTTAAAATCCAATGCATGCGTTGAGCAATCTGCTTCCTCATTTCTAGTACAGCTACGTTTTGCGTGGGATACGGCAGTTTTGCGCCTAGTTTGAGGCTTATATAAAAATTGTAAGATTTATTCTTCCTGAAGACGAAAAGATTATCTTTTTTGCAGCACGCAATACATAAATTTTCGTGCCAGCACAAAAACGTATTTTATTATCAGCAATAAGAAATTATTTGATTTCTAATGTACACAATGAAATTATTACCAGTTCTTTATGTTTTGATTTTCAAGGTTTAAATTCTAAATGTGATTAACTTTAAAACTAAGTAAAGAACTAGTGAAAAATAAAAATTTTTTAAGGCGTATAGTCGCGTTTTTATTCAAACAGTTCAATTTTATTCAAATAAGTTGAAACGCCGCACGATTAAATTCAATCATTCTACATTGTAAATTAAAGAAGTTTTCTAGTGTAAAAATTAGTTCAGTATCATATTCAAAAAAAGGTTCCAATTAAAAATATTATTTAATTTAGAGGTAACGATTCTCTGTAGTCTGCGTGCTATTAACTTAATTTTATAACATCTAAACTGAAATGTAATTTCCCTCCTGATCCGAAGTTTCTTTGGAGAGTAGAAAATAAGGAATACGCTTTTTATCATGTTATTTTTTGTTCATTATTTTACATTAAATTTTCCCTACAGCTATTTTTAATAATATTTTTTACTATGAAAACAAAAACTATGCATTTTATCAAAGAATTTGTTTGTGGGAATTTCAATACCTTTTCGAGTTTGGTCGAAGTACATGATGTTTTATTTTTTAAAAAGCATGTCTATTCACAAACTAGAACACGTGGTCAAAAATGGGTCTTTAACGAAATGATTGTTCTTTTATAGGCCTTAAAAGTGTTTAAGTACCAAAGAAAAATTCAAATAGGCTAATTTATGCGAAACTTTTCGTGTCGATAGTCAAGGGCGCGAAATCTACGAGACACAATTTTCACATAGAACAGTATTTTCCTTTTTTTACGAGAATTTCATCATTATAATGATCATAATAAAAATGTGAAGGACAATCTTTTCGCTCGTCTTGTTCGTATCTTACATGTTTGAGAGACAACAGCTACCTATGTAAATATTTGTTCTGAGATGATGTAATGGAATATTCCTCAGATAGAGTTATTATCAAAATTATAAACTGAAACATTATTCAATTTTTTGTCTACTTTACGAAAATGAGGATGTTCTGTACTTTCGTTTTCACTTTGACGGTCATCGCTAATTCTATTGGTAAATATAATAAAATAATACATCTAAAATTCTTATAAGATTTTGTATAATGCATGTATAAAAGCGGCTATTTCTCTGGTAAATTTAAAATTCTTTATCAGGCTCATCAGAAATAATCTACTATGACCTCCAGTTGCACCCGATAATTTTTTCCATAACTACGCGGGAAAAAAGATTTTTGTAGCTAGTCCATCAGGGGAAAAATGATCAACTTTTGAGATCATTGAAAAACTCGAAAACGATAATTTGTCGCAGGGAGAGATTGATAAAAAAAAATTCATTTTCATTCTACTCTTTCTATACTTATTTCAAAAAAACTTGAGCAAGGTACTTTGCCAACAGTGAGCAAAGTGAAAAGGGCAATAAAAGTAAGTTTCTTGCTTTTTTAAAAGTACTTTTCTCACGATTTTTACATTTCTCAAGGATGTTCTCTTCTTTTTCCATTGCCGCGTCACACCGTTTCAAAAGTTAACTCGAAGTGCGGTACACAGACGAATAAGCACGATGAAGAGCTCAAGGCGAGCAGCAGTGGGGCTTCCATGCCTACTGAAGCCGATCGGTGTGATCAGATTATTTTGTACCGTGATAAAATGAGGTTTAAAATACGGTTTAAAATCAATTATTAATTTCGCATAAGAAAATGTATGAGACTTGAGTACCCCCCCCCCTCTCCACATGATTCTGTTTTTGTCAGATTGCCACGTGTTGTGACCCTCTGAACCGGGAAACTTGTTTTTACGAATGTGTTGGTCTTTATGTATGTATGTGTTCATTTATGCACACATAAACTAATCTCAATGCTAGTTATTCTTTTCTGGTACTTAGAATGATTAATTTAGTGAAGGCCTTTTCCGCGTTTTTTATGTTTTTTATTTAAAAATCGTCGACATACTTCGATTCGAATCCGACTCTTTTTCGAGGCGAGTCTTGCAGGATACAAAATATTGCGAAAAATTTTTTGTTGTTGCCTGAAAAAATAAAAGTCGTACAATCAAATATTGTGCTTATCTTCTATTTAAATAAAGGAAAGTAGAAAGAACATTTTTTTTCTTTTTGTTGTAAATTGTCTATTTGCAAATATTTTGAAATTGAAGCCACATATATTCAAAGTTTAGCATTAACCAAAAATGTTTGATTCGTCTAATAGGATAAACAGATTTATGTGATAATAGTTAATGAAGAATGTATATATTTGAGCATTTTTATACTTACAGGAGATAACACATAGAGAATTATTATGGAACCACATTTTAAAATAAAAGTGTTAAAATCCCTGTAGGCATAGTGCATTGTACTGTTATTATGAATTTCTATGAAATATTATTTCATAATCTTTAGTCAATTCCATGGTTAATTCAAATTAAGGGTCGGCAGTATTAAATTTATTTAGATATTCGTTAATTTTATTTTTAGGTGGGTGAATTAAGGTATCATCAGTGTAGACTAATATCCCATGGAATCTAACCCGAGGTGCAATAGAAAAACGTTTGAAAGAAATTGAACCCCATACTTTTTTATCTAAAGAAGTCTTAGATAAAGCTCCTAATTTATCCTCAGAATTATCTTAGTATCAGCTCATTGGTAAATTAACAAAAAAATTAACAAGTTACCCATGGGATCTCCAATATCTGCTGCTGCAAGTAATATTTGATCAAAATTAAGTGTTTTTCGCAGATAATAAAAAAGCGCTTCTCTTAGTTTTTCGAGTACTACAACATACAGGGTGTCCTAGAAACCTTGTACCGCCAAAAACCAGGACATTGCTTTTTAAATTTAGAGCAAAAAAGTCCTTTGCCATTTTTCGAAATTCTCAAAAATAAGCGAGATATTCAATATTTATTTTGGCCAATCAGCGCGCTTGGCGGAAACAGCGCTAGTGGCGTAACAGTGGTCATGGGCCCCCGAAAGAATTTTGTTTGTTTATTTATGTTTGAATCGAAACAATGCTTGATGATGACGAGATATTTTTCATCAATTTTGTTTATAAAAAAAATTTCGGAAAAATTACAGTCACGCGAATTGAAAATGAAAAACATCTCATCATCATCAAACATTGTTTCGATTCAAATATAAATAAACAAAAAAAATTCTTTCGGGGGCCCATGACCGCTGTTACGCCACTGGCGCTGTTCCCGCCAAGCGCGTTGATTGGTTAAAAGAAATATTGAACATCTCACTTATTTTTGAGAATTTCAAAAAATGCCAAAGGACTTTTCGGCTCAAAATTTAAAAAGGAATGTCCTGGTTTTTGGCGGTATGAGGTTTCTGGGACACCCTGGATCTCAAGGAGGACAAAACCGACGAGTGACACATAGAGGACCTTCTCTAGCAAGATATGCTATTAAAAACTGTGATTCTTAAGTCGATTTTTCAAATTGAAAAAATCTTTTATTGTCATTATGGTTATTAAAGTGCTAAAGCACTCGTCTTTTACAAAAATTCGGTGTTTATTTAACAACAAAAATATAAGCTGAAGAATTATTATACATTATTATTAATTTTTATATATTAATTATTCCATTTCTTATTGCAGAATGCAGTTCACAGGATGGTGATCCGAATAAAGAACACAATCCTGGTTCTTCATCTACTTCTGCTCGAAAACAATATACGCGTTATCGGTCTTCTCCAGAGGAGCCTCCTTTGCGTGCCAGGTCCAGGTCCCCTATTAGCAGGCCGCTTCCTATTAAAATACTTGGATATTCACTTAAACAACTTGGATATCTTCGGCTCATTCCCCACACAAGAAAGGACCTTCGATTCGAATTTCGAAATTACGTTTTTACAGCTGATATGCCAATTAGATGGATAACAGACGGAAGGAGATATACACCTGTGCCAGCCCAAGAAAAAATTGTATTATCGACATCCAGTGGTGAAATTTTCGCAATATTAGAATATTACGGGACTCTTCGTGGAATATATAGTGCCAAAAGTCATAATCCGAGAGCAAAAATAAATATGATAAGCGGCGAAGTTCACCTTATGACCCCAGATGAAATAAGAGATTGTCCAGTAGGAAAAAATCACGCAATCTTCCCAACGTGTTTTTCTAAAGCTATTGCAGATAACAATTCACTACAGTTCGAACGAAATCCTAATGCCGAAAGTGATCCTGGTTCTTCTTCTATTGCTAAAAAACATTCACCTGACCGCAATGTTTCGCAGGTGCCTTCCGTTCCTGCCAGACCCAGATCTCCTCCGGGCAGGCCTCCTTCTGATCAGGCACTTGGATTTCCAATAGAACGACTTGGATATATTCGTCTTATTCCTCGAACTAATCAGAACCGGCGATTCGAATTTCGAAGGTACATTATTCCTGCCAATTTACCAGTTCGCGTACAATGGCGAGGTTATATATATTTGCGCGTACCAACCCGTGAACATATTGTATTATCAACATCCGGTGGTGATGTTTTTGCTTTACTAGAGTACACTGGGTTTCTTCGTGGACTATATATGGCAGATAAAAGTCAGGCAAGAATAAAAATAAATATGATAAGCGAAGCAGTTGAAAAAATGACTGAAACTGAAATGAGCGAATGTCACGTTGGCAAAAGTTACCCAATCTTCCCACGTTGGTTTAATTCTGTTACTTTAAATGAAGATTCTTTACGGCGTGTGTATCATTAATTCAATGGTAGACACTAGACTGTGTCAGATAAGAAAATTTTTTTTTTAATAAATATGCTTTAAAGGTTTCTTTGACACAAATTACAAATTCTCCCAGAATTTCAGCTCGATAACTCAAAAAATGGTCTGGCTCATGGGGGATCCCCTTTCGAATTTAAAATGCATTGGAAAATTTTTTATTTTTTTATTTTTAAAATAAGTATGAGTAAAAATGTTTTTTGAATGTTTGTTTTAATATTCTTACAGGAAATTAAATTCTCTACAAAAAGTTGATTATTAGATTTTTTCGTAAACTTAATAGGAAATAAGTTAGAGTGCATAGAAGAAGAGAAAAAACATTAAACAATCAAGTATTGAGAATAATCTTTTCTTTTTTAAAAAAGGTGGTTTCCTATGTTCTCTATAAAATAATAATCATAATATTTAATTTATAGACCAATATCAATATTTTAAAATCACAGCCGACAATTTTTTTTCTTATTTAGTGAGTAGTGATACCTAGCTGATCCATTAAACGCTGATTGGTTCATTTTAATTTTTCAAACGGAATTTGTTTTCTCATTGGTTGATTTAAAATTTAAAATATTGCTTTAATTTTATTGTTGTATTAGTTGAAGTTAAACTAAAAGTCGTCAAAGCATTAAAAACAAAAGAAAGTGTAAGTGATAAAAAGCGGATCGAAGTTGATGATCAAAATTTTGATATACTGAATCTGCATTAAAAAATATCAGACTAGTTAACGATGTTGCGGAGAGATCAGTTGCTCTTGTTGAAAAATTTAATCAGTTTAGATTTAAAAATAAAGATCAAAAACAATATTTGTGGAAGACTTTGCAGTAAAGTCGCAAATTATTTCCGTCTAGCATTAAACAAAATTATATAAATTTCACAAATTAATAGTTAGAAAGAAATCAAAAACAAAGTAAATTTATACATTGAGAAAGTAAATAAATGAAATATAAAAATTAAATATATATCTTTCTGTTATTTGCATTTTAATTTTTTTCCTCTTTTTCTACGCACTGTAACTTTTTTTCCATTGAGTTGGGAAAGGGACTCCACCCCCCCCACGCGCCAGCTCAATTTTTGTGATATCGGGCTGAAATTTTAGGAGAATTTTTTTTTGTGTCAAAGAAACTTATAAGGCACATTTAGTAAAAAAAGAAAAGTTTTTCTTATTTGACACTGTCTAGAAAGACACATAAACAAATGTATAATATTCTTTGTGATCCATGGTCAGATAGAAATTAAATAAAAAGATTCGAATATCAATGTATTATGGTTTTAAGGCTTCTTTAATTTTATCTTCTGCTAATCCCCATTAGGTAGTTGAAAATTATTTTCTTCAGTATTTAAAATTTAGAGAGTTACATGGTTTTGAGTTTTAAGACCGGATTTTTTCGATACCGAAATTAAAAGACCGTTTTAACTTTAGGAGATATTAATTATTAGTGAAGTCAAATAGCCTTGTTATCTTTGCGCAATGATATGCACACTGGGGCAAAATAAAATAACTTACTTAACGATGATTTTTCGAAAGCAATTTCTACTTGACTTAATATTTTTTTACTTGAGACAATTTTCTATATAATGTGCAACTAATACGTGGACAGAATTTTTTATTTTTTATTTTTCAAAATTTTGTAGCATTGCATATAATGAACAAATGTTTTTTCTCTAGTAGTTCGTCTATCATTTGGTAACAGAATTTTCTACTATGATTATCTTTTGGATTCAATGAACAGGGATACGTGCAACACAAACAATGATTTAAATGTAATATTATTTGTTATTAAAAAATTTTAATTTTAAAGAAAACTGTTATACAGTCAATACTCGTTTATTGCAATCCAAGATTCTCGTCTATCGCAACTTCCCCAACTCCCACCACTGATCGTCACATGTTCCGTTTAGCCAATCACAGCGCGGAATATGGAATGTATTGTGAGAGCACCTTCCGGATACATGGACTAGGAAGATTCCCTCTCGAGTTGCAATAGACAAGATGTTTGCTTTTCGAAGGAGTTGCAATAAGCAAGATTCGACCGTATCATCATCGACTATTGGCTTTCAAAGTAATATTTTGAACATAAAATTACTTGCTTTTTGATTTCATTGTATTTCAGGGGTTATTAAAGGATTTGCCTTCGTACTTGAGAACGTCAAGTAATTTTTTTAATACTTGTTAAATGGAGCCAAATATTCTCTAACTTTCTCTCTCTCTAAATATTCTCTAACGAGCAAAAAGGAAAAAGCTTTCGTAATGGTTTTTTTTTCAAAAAAATTAATTTTATAATAATAACGATTGCTTAAAATTTGAAGTTAAAAATGCTTTTTATTTCAAAAAGACTTTTAATTTTTTTCCAAACTAAACACATTTATTAATTTAAAGGTGTCCTTTCTCTGCAGCCGGTTTACCATTTTTTCACCTTTAACATACATCAACTAAAATAGCATATTGTGATGCTAATCAGTGAATCACCTATTCGCATTATCTTATTCGCAGGCAGATCAAAATATATGTAACTCTTAACAAATTACATAACAAAGCCATTTGGAAATTCCTCGTCATTGTGCACGAAAAATGCCTTGAAAAAGGAAATGAACAAATATCAAGAGTATCGTTTATTTAAATAAAATAAATCGAGAAAATGTATTTTTTCTGGGATTATTGACGAAGTTGTGGAAAGTTTAGAGTGTCACTTTTTATCACATGAGGCAGTAAAAACTTCTCAGGCAAGTCTTTTCCAAATATTTCAGGCTCTTGGATCGCACTCTGCAAGTGATTAGGCTCATCATTATCTTGAGTTCTTTTTTCTTCTTCTCCTATATCCTTTCTTTTTATTTATATTCTGGCGGAGATTTTTCGCTGCCGGTTCTTAATTAGAGTAACATGTCATACCATTAAAACGCTCAGCCAGTTCTCTAAGGGCTGTACCGTGACGTGCTTTAAAACCTATTTTCTCCGAATTTTAACTTTTTTGTGTGTATATCTGAGTTTTTTTTGTGGAGTTTTAGGTTTTACTTGTCAGTTTTTTTTAACCGTATTTTCAGCGAGAGATGAGAAACAAGAAGTTGGGCTTCTGGGTTCTCACGCCTCAGTTTGTAGTTTAAAATCGTGAGTGCTAAGTATCGTCTTTTTTATGGTTGTTTTAGTATAAGCTTCGTTCTTTTGATACCGGGAATCTTGAGTATGAAATTTCTTTCGAATCGTACCTCGTGGTCGGTGTTAGTTTGTGTACCTTAGTGGAAACCGACCGAGATTAATGAAGGATGGTAATATTGAGTTTTCTATTTTTTTTTGCTTCGCGAGTGCCCTTTTCATGTTTTTTTTTGTTCAAATTCTCTCGTCTCATGCAATAAATCACCTGATTTTTGGGTAGTCTAGGTTTGAGTACGTGTTAGTATTATCCGCGACAGTGGTCTCGGTATGCTCTCTGTGTGGGTTTTCACTTCCCTGTCAGTAACGTTTATGGTACATATTGCGTCAAAATTCTCCAAGTTGTACCGAAATGAAAATTAATCAAAAGTATTGTTCTTTCCAATAGGAGATGATTTATCTAAGTATTCAAATTTTATTTTAGGTTAGGGATAACCCATTTCCCGTGACAATTTATTTTCAGGTCCACCGTTTAGGGTTTACAATTTTGACTTCTTCACCTAATTTCTTTTACTATCTCAGATTTTATGTCAATATAGCCACTTGGTCGTATCTTTGCACCTTAGACTTTGGTAGGCTAAATTATTCTTCTTTTTTTTAGTAACAACATTTTTCACGAGGAAAAAAAATCTTCCTGCAACAAATGAACAGAAAACTTTTTATTCTTACCTAAAGTGTTTCCTGTGATTTACCTTAAGCTAAATATTTGATTTGTACATGACATTCCTGGCATAGACCCACCTTTGACTTCCAAAATCTTTTCTTATGTTATTTTCATTACCCTAAAATCTGACTTTTCCTATTTCGATGCATACATTTATCAATTCGCACAGTCTGTGGTATGTACTCCCACCGTGTTAAAGCATTTTAGCGTTGATACTGTCTACCCCGACAGCATTACCGTTTTCTAAGTTCTTTATTATATCCACAGCCTTAGTGTCACAGACTTTCTCAATTGAGTTTTCTAGTGCATTGTGTTCTACATCACAGTTGTGGTATCTTCTAGCTTGATACCCAAGTAGTCCACTAAAATGGTGCCTTAAAGTGTTTAGTATCCCGTCTGCATTATATAGCATTCCCCCTTTAGTATTTCTCCTGTTGACATATACTGTATTTTTATTTGCCTTTATTTCTTTTTGTAAAGTAGTTGCTTGCTTCCTACAAAGTCGTTTTGTATTTTATTCTCTTCTTCTGCTCCAATTTTATCTTTAATTTTCTTAGCTAATCGCTTGAGCATGCTCTTTTGGCTCTATTCCTTTTATTAACACTAAGATCTGCCATATTGAAAGTTCTCGTGTACGCTTCTTTCTAATTTTTTTGTCCATCCCGAATTTCGTCATTCTACCATGCATCACCAGAAAAATATTTTCAAAGTATTATATTTTACGTACAATTTATTAAATATACATTCTATAGTATTTTTAAGATATAACTGATAAATTGCTAAGGACAATGACAAAGTATAAAAAACAATCATCTCCAGGACAAATCATTTCAAAAGATAGACGTGAAAGGCATAATAATGGACCCTTAAAAATACCGTCAAAAGCTATTGAATTATTTCATGTACACATTAATTTGTTGAAAAGAGTACAATCGCATTATTGTAGAGCAAGCTCAAGTAGAGACATTATATCGTTATCGATACATTTTCAATCACGAATTTGATTGGTTTTTTTGTCGTCCTAAAACGAATCAATGTAACATATGTTCCACCTTTAATAACTTAAAAAAAAAACGAAAAAGATATTAGTAAAATGAAA